>CAUYON010165978.1:0-28776 GCA_963573935.1 Arctocebus calabarensis
ACATTCAAAGATACTTGGTTTGGGGCGCAGAGCCTGTGGCTCAGTGGGCTAAGGCACCAGCCATGTAAATCTGAACTGGCAAGTTCGAATCCAGCCTGGGCCCGCCAAACAACAATGACGGCTGCAACCCAAACAAAAATAGCTGGGCATTGTGGCGGGCGCCTGTAGTCCCAGCTACTTGGGAGGCAGAGGCAAGAGACTCGCTTGAGCCCAGGAATTGGAGGTTGCTGTGAGCTGTAATGCCACAACACTCTACCCAGGGCGACAGCTTGAGGCTCTGTCTCAAAAAAAAAAAAAAAGATACTTGGTTTGGGAAGACACCATATAATCTTAAGTTAACCGGCATGCTGTAAATGTGTTTATGTTTAAATAAAAGAGGAAAAATTTTTTTTTGAGACAGAGCCTCAGCTTTCACCCTGGATAGAGTGCTGCGGCATCACAGCTCACAGCAACCTCCAACTCCTGGGCTCAAGCGAGTCTCTTGCCTCCACCTCCCAAGTAGCTGGGACTACAGGCGCCTGCCACAATGCCGGGCGATTTTTGAGTTGTAGCCTGTCACTGTTGTTTGGCGGGCCTGGGCTGGATTCGAACCCACCAGCTCAGGTGTACATGGCTGGTGCCTTAGCCCGTTGAGCCACAGGCGCCAAGCTGGAAAAATTTTTTGAAAAAAAAAATTAAAGAAATACAAAAGGTCTCCAATTTCAATATAGAATTGTACTTGCAAAAGTGCAGTGGAACATAGCCAGGCATTGCGGCGGGCGCCTGTAGTCCCAGCTACTCGGGAGGCTGAGGCAAGAGAATTGCCTAAGCTCAGGAGTTGGAGGTTGCTGCTACTGAGGGCGATAAAGTGAGACTCTGACTCTACAAAAAAAAAGTGCAGTGGAAAAAATTTCAGTCCATAAAACTACTGTGAGCGTAGGAGGTGCTCACTTAAGACAATACACAGGCCAGGCAAGATGGCTCATGCCTGTAATTCCAGCACTCTGGGAGGCCAAGGCGGGTGGATTGCTTGAACTCATGAGTTTGAAATCAGTCTGAGCAAAAGCGAGACCCCCATCTCTACTAAAAACAGAAACCTGAGACAAGAGGATCACTTGACCCCAGGAGTTGGAGGTTGCTGTGAGCTATGATGCCAAAGCACTCTACCCTGGGCGACAGCTTGGACTGTCTCAAAAAAACAAAAAACAAAAAACATGGCTCAGCGCCTGTGGCTCAAGCAGCTAAGGCACCAGCCACATACACCTGAGCTGGTAGGTTCGAATCCAGCCTGGGCCCGCCAAACAATGACGGCTGCAACCAAAAAATAGCCAAGTGTTGTAGGGGGCACCTGTGGTCCCAGCTACTTGGGAGGCAGAAGCAGGAGAATCACTTGAGCCCAGGAATTGGAGGTTGCTGTGAAGCTGTGAGCTGTGATGCCACAGCACTCTACTGAAGGCGATAGCTTGAGGCTCTGTCTCACAAAAAAACAAAAGAAAACAAAACAAAAAACACCTAAAACACAATATGCAACTCCCTGATTTAAATCTGCAAATTAGCTATATCTCATATTCAAAGATTTAATACTGGCCAGGCATAGTGGCTCAATCTATAATTGCAGCACTTTGGAAGGCTGAGGAGGGAGTATCTCCTACACCCTGGAGTTTGACATCAGCGTGAGCAACATAGCAAGACCCAGACTTTAAAAAAAAAAATTGAGCCAGGCATGATGGAACACACCTGTAATTCCAACTACTTGGGAGGCTGAGGCAGGTGGACTGCTTGAGCTCAGGAGTTTGAAGTTGCAGTGAGCTATGATGATGCCACTGCACTCAAGCCCAGGCAAGACAGAGACCATGTCTCATTACCATGCAAAAGGAAAAAAAAATTTAATATTAAATTATGCTCATTTACTTTTTTTTTTTTTTTTGGATACAGAGCCTCAAGCTGTCACCCTGGATAGAGTGCTGTGGTATCACAGCTCACAGCATCCTCCAATTCCTGGGATCAAGCGAGTCTCTTGCCTCCGCCTCCCAAGTAGCTGGGACTATAGGCGCCCGCCACAACACCTGACCATTTTTTGGTTGCAGCCGTCATTGTTGTTTGGCAGGTCCGGGCTGGATTCGAACCCGCCAGCTCAGGTGTATGTGGCTGGCGCCTTAGCCTGTTGAGCCACAGGCGCCAAGCCTTTTCTTTTCTTTTTTTGAATTGAGACAGAGTCTCACTTTATTACTCTCGGTAGAGTACCCCGGCATCACAGCTCACAGTAATCTCAAGCAATTCTCTTGCCTCAGCCTCCCTAGTAGCTGGGACTTCAGGCACCTGCCACAACAGGCTATTTTTTTGTTTGTTTGTTTTGTTTAGCAGGCCTAGGCAGGGTTCAAACTCACCAGCTATAGACCATGTGGCCAACACCTAACCACTGAGCTACGGGCACCCAGCCTGTCCTCATTTTCTATTTCTTCTTTTTTTTTTTTTTTTTTTTTGAGACAGTCTCAGTACAGTACCATGACATCATAGCTCACAGCAACCTCAAACTCTTGGGCTTAGGCGATCCTCCTGCCTCAGTCTCCCAAGTAGCTGGGACTAGAGGTGCCTGCCACAACGCCCAGCTATTTTTTGTTGTTTTAGTTGTCATTGTTTGGCAGGCCCAGGCCAGGTTTGAACCCACCAGCCCCAATGTATGTGGCCAGTGCCCCACCTGCTGAGCTATAGGCACTGAGCCAGTGTCCTCATTTTCTTATTCACCACATTCCTTACCAGTCTGATTAAACAGAATTTAAGTTTTACTAAACATAGGTTTTCTAAATGTCAAATCTAATCCATTTTAGTCTACTTACCATTGTTTTAACGATGTTATTTGGCCAAGTCATTTTCCCAGGTCTCTGTCTGGTCGTCATGCATTCCCAGTATTTATCAATAAATGGTATGATATCCTAATTTTTAAAATAAAATATATTAAGATTTTTACATTTGTTTTCCAAAGTTATGTTGACAAAGGAGAATACTGCAGCATTTTCAAAGACCTTGTCTGAAGCAAGAGAAAAATCCATGTTTAATCTTTGAATCAGGACGGCGCCTGTGGCTCAGCAAGTAGGGCGCTAGCCCCATATACCAAAGGTGGCGGGTTCAAACCCAGCCTCGGCCGAACTGCAAAACAGAAAACGGCCAGGCGTTGTGGCGGGCACCTGTAGTCCCAGCTACTCGGGAGGCTGAGGCAAGAGAATCGCCTAAGCCCAGGAGTTGGAGGTTACTGTGAGCTGTGGGACACCATGGCACTCTACCGAGGGCAATGGAGTGAGACTCTGTCTCTACAAAAAAAAGAGTATCCACCTGAGAGTCCCAGGGCCACACAACTAGGATGGAGCAGAGATGAATGAGGGAAAAATGAGAAAGAGGTGTTGCGGGGGGTGAGTGGTTATCTCAGGTTCCTGTTCCTAGGAAGTAAAAGGCTTAGAGGCCTTTTCATTCATTCATCCATGGGTTGGATGCCTAAACACTCCAGGCACTGGGACTATATGGAGATGGGCAAGATATGTCCCTTCCTTACAGGCACTTACAACCTTATAGACAAAGACAAAAGATACAGTGTGGGGAGGGCTCTGACAAAGAAGCCCTGGATGCTGGAGCTGCCTAGCACGGGCTTGGGTACACACAGCAAGACCTGACATGCTTGCCAAGGAATGAGGGTCTGTCGGGGGTTTGGGGGGCACCCACTAGGGCTGTTCTCTGACTGGATGGATTGCTCCCCAGAAATGTGGTCTTATAGCCCAGGGAAGCAGGGTGAGAATAGGTGCGGTTGGAATGGCTAGGGTACCAGTGTCCCTAAGCAGAGCCAAAGTAGGTTCGTCTTGCCCTCACATCTCCAGTTTCAGGTTCCCATTCCAGAGCCAGCCAGACGCTGTAGTGCTGCTCACCACCGCTGCACACACACCCCACATCTGGTAACAACCTTTATTGCCCTGTGCTTTCTCCTTGTTTCCCTCTGGAGACTGGATCCCTCCAAAGCCTCCAGCCTCCTATTCCCCTCTGTTTCCCACCAGGTCCCCTCACCTGGAAGCCTGGGTCAGGGTTTGTCCTAGATCGGCCCATGTGCTAGTGTTTTCATGTCCCTAGAGAAGTGGATATTGCCCTCAGACCACTTGTGTTCCTTGAGGTGCAGCTGGAATAGCAGCACCTCCTGCTGGGATAGCAGAGCAATACAACCAGCGTTAGCATTGTGCAGAGTAGATCCTGCAATAACGACCCAGCTAGGAGAGGGAGCAACCGACAGGGAGGAAGTGGGGAAGCTGAGAATGAAGATAGGAAAGGGCTTGCCCCCCGTGGAGCCTGAGGGCTGGCTTGCCCAAGGAGAGGGAGGGTTCTTCTAGGAGCCAGAGACTAAGGAAGACATGACCTCAGATGATTCTCGATGATTCTTAGAGTCCCCTGGTTGTATCCTGCCTCCACTACCACCATTGCCCTTCCCAAGACGCAGACTCTTTAGTCTCTTTCTCTGAACTCCCAACTTCTCTAAAGGGCCTTGGGACTAAAGAGGTTAACAGGGCTGCTAAGGGACCCAGGCAAGATAATTATAGGGTAATCATACACGGAGGTCCTCTCTGAGGGCTGCAGCATTTGTGGGCAGAGGCCTGGGAGAGGGCCAATCCACTAACATAACTACCTCCTGCCCAGAATAGCTTTCCCATAGCCCCAAGGACATATGCTAGACACAGTGGTTCTCAATCTTCCTAATGCTGCCATGTATTTTCATTGTTAAGAAGGGGTCATGGGGCAGCATCTGTGGCTCAAAGGAATAGGGTGCCAGCCCCATATGCCGAGGTGGTGGGTTCAAACCTGGCCCTGGCCAAAAACTGCAAAAAAAAAAGTGGGCATCGCGACGCATAGTCTGGAAGCCGCTGTGCTAGAGGGACAGGAAAGGAGCAAGTAACTCCCTCTGCTACATCTCAACAAGCCTCCCTCTCCTCAGAAGGCCTTGAGGTGCCAAAAACTGAATCCACTGACTGACCCCCAGATAGGGACTTTACTTTGTGTATCTTTGGGACCTGTCAACTGTGGCAGTCTTCCTCCCTATACATGGACAAGCACATTCTTGTTTATTGGCAAAGCTGTCACCATTTAACTGGTATCAGATTCTGACTTGTACAAGTAACATTCTTTGCTATTAGAAATATGAAGAGGCTCGGCGCCTGTGGCTCAACGGGCTAAGGCACCAGCCACGTACACCAGAGCTGGCGGGTTCGTATCCAGCCCGGGCCTGCCAAACAACGATGACGGCTGTAACCAAAAAATGGCCGGGCATTGTGGCGGGCGCCTGTAGTCCCAGCTACTTGGGAGGCGGAGGCAGGAGACTTGCTTGAGCCCAGGAATTGGAGGTTGCTATAAGCCGTGATGCCACAGCACTCTATCCAGGGTGACAGCTTGAGGCTCTGTCTCCAAAAAATAAAAAAATACAAATATGAAGAGGGGCCGGGGCAGTGGCTCACACCTGTAATCCTAGCACTCTGGGAGGCGGAGGCAGGTGAGCTCACAGGTTTAAGACCAGCCTGAGGGTGGCTCCTGTGGCTCACCGAGTAGGGTGCTGGCCCCATATACCGAAGGTGGTGGGTTCAAACCCGGCCTCGGCCAAACTGCAAAAACAGAAAAATAACCGGGCGTTGTGGCGGGTGCCTGTAGTCCCAGCTACTCAGGAGGCTAAGGCAAGAGGATCGCCTAAGCCCAGGAGTTGGAGGTTGCTGTGAGCTGTGTGATGCCACGGCACTCTACCGAGGGTGATAAAGTGACACTCTGTCAAATACCTGGGCATTGTGGGGGGTTCCTATAGTCCTAGCTACTTGGGAGGCTGAGGTAAGAGAATCGTTTGAGCCCAAGAGTTTGACATTGCCGTGAGCTATGATGGCACAGTACTCTACCAAGGGCAACAAAGTAAGACTCTACTCAAAACAAAAAACAAAAACTGAAGAGTGCCAGTTATTGGGCAAACTTTTCAAAACTATTGTTTAAGCATCTAGGAAGCTGAGTTCATTCAGATTGGTGATGGAAAGATAAGAAGATTCAAGTCTGAAATGACCGTGAGTGAAGTCTTACGCAGTATCCTGCAGTGGTTTCCCAAATTTTTCAATTGTACTTGGAGGAATGGGTGTTTCCAATAATGTTCTGAAAACTACCAGGGCACCAACATTAAATACAGGCCTGAGGTGTTTTGTTTTTGTTTTTTTTTTTAGAGACCGAGTCTCACTTTATCACCCTTGGTAGCATGTTGTGGTATCACACAGCTCACAGCAACCTCCAGCTCCCAGGCCCAGGCAATTCTCTTGCCTCAGCCTCCCAAGTGGCTGGGACTACAGGCGCCTGCTACAATGCCTGGCTTTTGGCCAGGGCTGGGTTTGAACCAGCCACCTCCGGCACATGGGGCCGGCACCCTACTCCTTTGAGCCACAGGCGCCACCCGTGTCATTGTTTGGCAGGCCCGGACTGGATTCAAACCCACCAGCTCTGGTGTATGTGGCTGGTGCTTTAGCTGCTTGAGCTATGGGTGCCGAGCCCTAAAGCCCAGCTATTTTTGATGCAGTTTGGCGGGGGCCATGTTTGAACCCGCCACCCTCGGTATATGGGGGCCGGCACCCTACTCACTGAGCTACAGGCACCGCCCTGCTTTTGTTTTTTTTTTGAGACAGAGTCTCACTTTGTCGCCCTTGGTAGAGTGCAGTAGCATCACAGCTCACAGCAACCTCCAACTTGGCTTAAGCAATTCTCTTGCTTCAACCTCCCAAGAAGCTGGGACTAAGGTGCCACCACAATGCCCGGCTATTTTTTGCTGCAATTCTCATTGCTGTTTTAGTTGGCCAGGGTCAAGTTCAAAACTGCTACCCTCCATATATGGGGCCGGGACCCTACCCGCTGAGCCACAGGTGCCCCTGAGTTTGGTTTTTTGAGGTTTTTTTTTTGAGACAGAGTTTCACTATGTGTGACAGTCTCACTCTTTCGCCCTCAGTAGAGTGCCTCATTGTCAGATCTCACAGCAACCTCAAACTCCTGGGCTTAAGCAATTCTCAGCCTCCCAACTAGCTGGGACTACAGGTGCCTGCCGCCCGGCTATTTTTAGAAATGAGGTCTCGCTCTGGCTCAGGCTGATATCAAACCAGTGAGCTCAGGGAATCCACCCACCTTTGCCTCCCAGAGTGCTAGGATTACAGGCGCAAGCCGCTGCACATGGCTGCAGGCATGATTTTAGAGAGGATGCCTTAATAATAAAATGCTTAATTCACGTGGAAAAAGAAATAGGAACATGGCTCGGCACCTGTGGCTCAAGTGGCTAAGGCGCCAGCCACGTACACCTGAGCTGGAGGGTTCGAATCCAGCCTGGACCCACCAAACAACAATGACAGCTGCAACCAAAAAATGGTCAGGCTTTGTGGTGGGCAACTGTAGTCCCAGCTACTTGGGAGGTGGAGGCAGGAGACTTGCTTGAGCCCAGGAATTGAAGGTTGCTGTGAGCTGTGATGCCACAGCACTCTATCCAGGGTGACAGCTTGAGGCTCTGTCTCAAAAAAAAAAAAAAAAAGGGCGGTGCCTGCCTATGGCTCATCGAGTAGGGCGCCAGCCCCATGTACCGAAGGTGGCGGGTTCAAACCCAGCCTCGGCCAAACTGCAAAACATAAAAATAGCCAGGTATTGTGGCGGGAGCCTGTAGTCCCAGCTACTTGGGAGGCTGAGGCAAGAGAATCACTTAAGCCCAGAAGTTGGAGGTTGCTGGGAGCTGTGTGACGCCACAGCACTCTACCGAGGGCCATAAAGTGAGAGAGTCTCTACAAAAAAAAAAAAAAAAAAAAAAAAGGTGGCACATGTGGCTCAGTTATTAGGGCGCCGGCCCCATATGCCGGAGGTGGCGGGTTCAAACCCAGTCCCAGCCAAAAACTGCAAAAAAAAAGAAAGAAAGAAATAGGGACTTTAAGGGAAAAGAGGAGGAGGAGATAGGATTTGGGATCTTTCCTAGAAAGAGAAGATACCTGCTCCCCATGGAGCCCAAATCTGATGGACCACGCAGTTTTTTTTTTTGGGGGGGGGGGGGGAGCCTGCAAGCTGGAGGTGCAGGATAGCAGGGGTCCCTCCTTTACAGTGATTTGTTCCCAGGTTCTGGCAGCATCTCTGGGAATGGCCCAGGCATCTCAGGCTCTGAGGGGCTGCAGCTCTTCTTGAGTATGAGAACAGACCTGTCTATACAAGCACTCTTCTCCTTCCAGCAGGTCCTGAAACCTCCCACCCTCCCTCCCCTGAGACAGTGCCTGCTTCTCTCCTGGCAGCTCACACCCTTCAAACTTAAATGCCTCCCTTAGGCCCTGACCCACATTTGCAATGAACCACTAAGGGCCTTGAAAGAGGCGGGCATGAAGGTTGCCTGGGTAACTCCGGGAGAGGGGCACCCTTTGGCAGACAGACAGTTGCCAGGGAGACCAGGACAGTGGGCGGGGCACAAACCTTGGTTAGCCTGTGCCAGGATAAGGAAAGATGTAAATGTCCAGGTCTCTTCCAACTCCTCTACAAAGCCACCAGGGTCTCCTGCTCTGAACTGGGTCTGGGGCAGCTGAAATTTTAAAACTTCTAAAAGAAACCTTCTAGGGGTTAGTTCTGCAACTCAGCCAAACCCAACAGGACCAAGCCTGAGGGAACTTAAGGAAAGAAGCAAGGTCTAGGAGGGGTTGGAGAAAGTATGAGGCGTAATGTGTTATGATGTGGAACTTCTCAGACTGTATCTAATCACTACTGAAAATGAGGGTGGTGCCTGTGGCTCCGTTGGTAAGGCGCCGGCCCCATACACCGAGGGTGGTGGGTTTAAACCCGGCCCCGGCCAAACTGCAACAAAAAAATAGCCGGGCATTGTGGCGGGCACCTGTAGTCCCAGCTACTACGGAGGCTGAAGCAAGAGAATCGCCTAAGCCCAGGAGTTGGAGGTTGCTGTGAGCTGTGACGCCACAGCACTCCACTGAGGGCGATAAAGTGAGACTCTTGTCTCTACAAAAAAAAAAAAAGAAAGAAAATGAGAGGAAAAAAGAAGAACGTCTTGGACTAGAGGTCTAAAGTGAAAATATGCAGAATATGCCCTCCTCCCCTCCCCAAACTAAAACGGTGGTTTTTCTTTTCGTTCCACCTCTAAGGAGCTGACATTCCACATTTTACCACCAGAGGGCAATCTTGTCCATTTATTGGATTAAGTACCCTCCTAGAAACCGGGAAGAAAACCAGGAGTTGGTTACTCAAATTGTTCCTGACTCTAACTCCCTGGTATTTGGGAGACACCAGTAAGCCCTTGTGGGCACAAATACACGGTCTTCTCTCCCTCTACAAGCGCTGACCAGGTTCACTTGACAGTGCTCATTCATTCTTTATTCAAAGGCCCAGAAAAAGTTCTTGTTCTTATGGATCTTACAGGGTAAGGGTTATAAATTGGGATAATAGCAATGACTGGCTTGGTGCCTGTAGGTCAGCAGCTAGGGCGCCAGCCACATACATGGGAGCTGGTGAGCTCGAACCTGGCTCAGGCCTGCCAAACAACAATGACAACTACAACCAAAAAATAGTTGGGTGTTGTGGTGGGTGCCTGTAGTCCCAGCTACTTGGGTGGCTGAGGCAAGAGAATCGCTTAAGCCCCAGAGTTTGAGGTTTCTGTGAGCTGTGATGTGACTGCACTTTACAGAGGGCCACATAGTGAGACTCTGTCTTAAAAAAAAAAAAAAGTAATAACTGGATGCACTTAAAAACAGTGTGTCAGACATTTAGTCCTCATAACCTTATATAAAATAGGAAAGATATTGTTATCCCCCTGTTACAGATGAGGAATCTCAGGTGTAAAGTTTAACCACTGTCCAAGCTCAAATAATCAGAAAAGAGAGAGAGCTGGAACTTGTACCCATTCAGCCTGGTGTTAATCTAGAAGCTATGTGATTAACCTCCACCCCTCACAGAATGGTGCAGATATCTATGACTTGGGAGGTGCCTCTACTTTAGAGTTGGAAGTCAGGAAAGGACTCCTGGATGGCATGTCATTTTCATCTACACTGAGACCTGAGGAAAGAGTAAATTTGGCCAAGAGATTGGAGAATGGGAAGGAGTGGAGGTAGGTGGGGGAATTATTCTTTTTTTTTTTTTGAGACAGAGCCTCAAGCTGTCCCCCTGGGTAGAGAGCCATGGCATCACAGCTCACAGCAACCTCCAATTCCTGGGCTCAAGTGAGTCTCTTGCCTCCACCTACCAAGTAGCTGGGACTACAGGCATCCGCTACAACGCCCGGCCATTTTTGGGTTGCAGCCGTCATTGTTGTTTGGCTGGGCCGGGCTGGATTCGAACCCGCCAGCTCAGGTGTACGTAGAGCCACAGGCGCCGAGCCGGTGGGGGAATTATTCTAACAAGAAGAGATAACCTATGTTACGCAAAGATTCAGAAATGATCAAGAGAATGAGAGTGGAACACTACATCCAAGTTTGTAGGCAGGGTGATTGAGTATCATTGACTAAAAGGAAAAACTACAGGATAGGGCATGTTGTAGGGGGAAGAAGGGGTTCTCTGTTTAACATAGGATCTCTGAGGTACTTTGGAACTTTAGCAGGAAGGTATAGGGAGGCATCTTGCCTAGCGTTTTGGCTGGCAGGTTTATCTAATGTCTTGTCTAGTTTATATGTTCCCTGAGGAAAAGAACCAGTCTTATTTTTCTTTGCACGTGACACTAGATACCTGTTTGCTGAGGAAATGAAAGCTATACCTCCTTCTCTAAGGGAGCACTAACTCTGCTCTCACGGTGTGCAATTTTGCTGAGGAAAGGACACCAAAGAAAGATTTTGGAGAACAGGAGATGCCAGAATATGTGGTAAAGGCAGTCACTGCTATGGAAGATCAGAAAAGGGAGGAAAAAAATCATGACGAAGGAGAAGCCCATGAAGGCCACTTCTACTGATGGATTACTATGAAATCCTCACAACCAGTTGAGGGTAGGAATTGTGAAATGCTGAGATACCCATGTCTTGGTCCAAAGCAAATAAGGGAACCAGCTGCCTAAGTTTTTGTTACATTCTGTTTCAGCCTCAGTTTCTGATCTCCATTGGAAAGGATTGCTTCTGCCTCTTCAAAGCTCACCAGCTTTGGCTCAGCACCCATAGTACAGTGGTTACGGCGTCAGCCACATACACGGAGGGTGGCAGGTTCCAACCCAGCCTGGGCCAGCTAAACAACAATGACAACTGCAACAAAAAATAGCTGGGCATGGGCAGCGCCTGTGGTTCAAAGGAGTAGGGTGCCAGCCCCATATGCTGGAGGTGGCGGGTTCAAACCCAGCCCTGGCCAAAAACTGCAACAAAAAAAAAAAAAAAAAAAAAAGGAAAGAAAAAGAAATAGCTGGGCATTGTGGCAGATGCCTGTAATCTCAGCTATTTGGGAGGCTGAGGCAAGAGAATTGCTGAAGCCCAGCAGTTTGAGGTTGCTGTGAGAGCTGTGACGCCATGGCATTCTACCAAGGGTGTCATAGTGAGACTCTGTCTCAAAAAAAAAAAAAAAAGCTTACCAGCTTTGTCTTCCTAATCTCCACCCAACCCAACCTTCTCCCTTCACAACTGCACCCACACTCTCTTTCCTCTTTTTACTCCAGCTCCCCAACTGAACTCTGTCCATATACCTGCTGCTCTTTATGCCTATGGCAAGCCAACCTTAAAATATTTTATTGGACTCTAATTCCAGGGAAGAAAGCAATGCCTCTCCCTCTATACTGTCTGATAAGCCCCAGAATGAAGTCCATCCATTTATTCAACAATGTGTATACCAGAAAATGAAAAGACCCAATCTTGTCATTTTCAATTTGTCTATTGGTCCAGAGCTTTGAGATCAAGAAATAAGACTAGAGAAACTGTGGTTTAGGAAGAAGTATTCAGAAGCCAGAAGGAAAGCTCATTCAAAGCATTTTACTTTATGTCACCTTGCCATTCTTTCTCTCTGCTCTCTTGCCCAGGGTCACACCCGAAGACTAGAAATGGTCCCATATCTGGATTTCTCCCCTTGCAACTTGCTGTCTCCAGCTCAGCCACCTCTCCCAACCTCACCCTTGCAACCCCTTCTCAGACTTCCAAGACTGTAGATCCAAAGATATAGGTAGGGCTCAGTGCCTATAGCTCAAGCGGCTAAGGCACCAGCCACGTCCACTAGAGCTGGCAGATTCGAATCCAGCCCCTGATCCGCCAAACAACAATGACAACTACAACCAAAAAATAGCAGGGTGTGGCGGGCGCCTGTATTCCCAGCTACTTGGGAGGCTGAGGCAAGAGAATCGCTTAAGCCCAGGATTTGGAGGTTGCTGTGAGCTGTGATACCACAGCACTCTATCCAGGGTGATAGCTTGAGTCTGTGTCAAAAAAATAAAAATAAAAATATATTGGCTCGGCGCCTGTGGCTCAACGGGCTAAGGCGCCAGCCACGTACACCTGAGCTGGCGGGTTCGAATCCAGCTCCTGGGCCCACCAAACAACAATGACGGCTGCAACCAAAAAATGGCCGGGCGTTGTGGCGGGAGCCTGTAGTCCCAGCGACTTGGGAGGCGGAGGCAAGAGACTCGCTTGAGCCCAGGAATTGGAGGTTGCTGTGAGCTGTGATGCCACAGCACTCTACCCAGGGTGACAGCTTGAGGCTCTGTCTCAAAAAAAAAAAAAATATATATATATATATATATAGGTAGGAATCCAGGGGTCCAGATTCCAGCCCGAGCACCGAGGCCTCCAGCCCTGCCTCCTCCTCCTCTCCCAATGGCTCCCTGCTTCTGCCTTTCCCATCCTGCTGACTCCCTTAGCACTGGTGAGCACCAATTTCAAGCTCACAATCTTCCCAGCTCCAAGTCTTCCTCCAGTCTCTGTTCTTCCCATCACCTCCCCACATTCTTAGATTGTGCCCGGCCTCTTTCTTTCCAATTCTTCTTAATTCCTCTGATGAGCCTAGCCTGATGCTTCCCTCCACAGCTTCTTTAAATGTCTTTGGGCTGCCTCTGGTAGCTGGTTCCCGTCTAGGCTCAAGTTCTTCATCTCCTCCCCCTGGGGAGGTTGACTTTTGTGGCTGTCCTCTTTCCTTCTGGAGTCTTTCTGTTCCTCCTGACCCCCTGCATCCTTAGGACTCCCTTGGTATCTTCCAGTCTCTGCCCCCCTCTCTTTCTTCCTCCTCAGCCTTTCTCTCCCTCTCCTTCCCAGGGTACTGGTATGTCCCATCAGTTCTTCTGTCCCTGCTTCCTCTCTAGTCCCCGATCTCTCTGGGCTGGCTCTGTGGACCTGCATCTCCCGGGTCTGGCAGTACCCCTGTCTCCTCCTTCGGGGCTCTCCACTCGAACTCTCCTACTAGTTGTGCCGGTCTTTTCCCACCCCTGGCTCTGTGTCTCCCACAGACACACCATTTCTGCCTCTCTGGCTAAGTCTCTGCCTTCCCGGTCTTACCCCCTCTGACTCTTCTTTGTCTCTCCCTGTCTCTCCTCCGCCTCTTCCCGTCTCTGTCTTTGGATCTGTCTCTTCCCTCTTATCTCCGGATCTCTTGCTACTCGGACTTTCTCTCTCCGTCCCTCCCCTCCCCCTCATATCTCTGTCTTTTCATCTCCCTCTCTGGCCCTTGCTCCCTCGCTCCCTCCCTCTCTCTCTTTTCCTCGGTTCTCTCCGGCTCCCTCTCTCGCCTCGGATGACAGCGCTGCCTCTTTTGTTGGCTCCGCAGCCAATCGCGGCCGCTGACGACACGGGGGCCGGGGCTATAAAGGGCCTGGCCCGGGCTCGGGGCCCCCCCAGCCGCCCGCCCCGGCCGCCCGCCCGCCCCGCCCGCGCGCCCGCCGCCCCCGGTCCCCCTGGCCCCCCCTCGGCCGGGCAGCCCCCAATCCTGCGCCGCCCGGACCCCCTCCTCCTCCCTCCCTCCTCCCTCCACCCCTCCCCGCGGGACTCCGGCGTCCCCGCCCCCCAGTCCTCCCTCCCCTCCCCTCCAGCATGGTGCTCGCGGCCCCGCTGCTGCTGGGCTTCCTGCTCCTCGCCCTGGAGCTGCGGCCCCGGGGGGAGGCGGCCGAGGGCCCCGCGGCGGCGGCGGCGGGGGCCGGGGGGGAGCGCTCCAGCCGGCCAGCTCCGTCCGCGGCGCCCGAGCCGGACGGCTGCCCCGTGTGCGTGTGGCGGCAGCACAGCCGCGAGCTGCGCCTGGAGAGCATCAAGTCGCAGATCTTGAGCAAACTGCGGCTCAAGGAGGCGCCCAACATTAGCCGCGAGGTGGTGAAGCAGCTGCTGCCCAAGGCGCCGCCGCTGCAGCAGATCCTGGACCTGCACGACTTCCAGGGGGATGCGCTGCAGCCCGAGGACTTCCTGGAGGAAGACGAATACCACGCCACCACCGAAACTGTCATTAGTATGGCCCAGGAGAGTAAGTGGGCTGCGGGGCACGAGCCGCGGGTGCCGGCTCCGGCTCCAGGAACCGCGCCTCTGCTCCCAAGCGGGGCGCTCCTGGCTGCCCCGGCCCGGGAGTCTTTTCTGAGAAAACTTGATGGATTGAGGAGCGGGGGCTACTCCATAGAAGTTTTCTGAGCGATGGAGATGGGCTGAGGAGTTGAGTGCACTCCTGGTTCCCCGGAGGTTGTAGGGGGGGAGGAGGCAAAGGGGCGGGTTTCGAGATACGGCCTCCTACCCCCGTTTGCAAAAAGGACCCCTGATGAAGAGTCTGGGGAAGCCGGGCCCGCAGCGGAGGGGCCCGGACAGAAACTCTGTCCTTAAGGGCAGCGATGGGGAGGTTAAGAACAGAATCGGGAGTCTCCCGGACCCCCGCAGTCCCAGCTGGTCTGCAGCGCTACTTGCCTCCCAATGGCCTTGGCACCAACTTCCCACCCGGTGTTCCGGCCCACCCGGCTGCAGAGAACTGAGTGCTCCTCTCCCTTTTTCAGGAATAGGATCCCAGAGCCTAATATCCCTCCTGGCAGCCCAGCTGGCACCCTTTCCATTCTGAGTCTTGTCTCACTCCGGGTTTCCCAAGGGGCCAGAAAAGCTGTGCTTTCATGGTACTGACCTGGCTCAGAACTCAACTTCACTGCGCTGGGAGATAAGGACACCTATTTGGCTACTCTAGCCTTAGTGTTTCACCCTATTCAGCCGCCCCTATCACAGCTGGATTGAAAGGAGAGAGGAATACCTAGGGAGAAAGAGATAGATGGATGGTGGGGAGGACCCAGGCATTTGAGCCCCCTGGCCAAACGGAAGATGAACACGTTAATAGACATGAGCTGCTTTGAAATTTTATGGCCTGGAAAATCCAGGCCAATACTAGCCCCCCCCACCCCCCACCCCCAGCTCTTCCTGGGGTCAGGTGACTGTCTTCCCCTCCCCCACTAAGGTCCCCCCCTTCCACTCCAGGGAAGCAGGCCCCCTCTTATACCCTAGTGGCTTGACAAGATTTCCCCCACACACACACACATACTGCTTGGTTTTATGGCTCTGAACAGAAGAGGGGGAGACTAGTTTATTGGCAGATGGTCATAAAAAGCTGGGGCTGAGGGGAGTCCTAGTGGCCCACCCCTATGGGAGAGGCACAGGAACTTAGGTGTCTGGTGCATCTGGGAGGCCGAGTGCCTCATATTGCCACCCATGTTTCTGCAGACCTCAGCTCCACAGTACTAGGTTAGGGCTTTAAAGAAACCTCAAAGAATCAGGAAACTAATGGGAAGTAGGGGTGATGGCATGAGGATCTGGTCTTGTGTTCCTCAGCCTCCTTTCTGTCCTTAAGACTTCTGCTTATGAAAGCTAGAATCAGCTTGAGGGACTGACTGAGGGCAGCTTGGGGCGAGGAGGGATGCTAGGAAACAGTTGTAAAGGAATTCTGTTCAAGAGTTTGTTCAAAGATGAAGGGTACAGAGGAGAAAGATACTCTGGTTTATGCGGTATAATGTGTGTGAGGATTTCCAGGATGGGTGATGGGCTGTGGACTTCCTCTTGTACCCCACTGTCCCTAGCATCCCTTAGCCAACAGGCCTGAGCCTGATAATGGGGATGCAGGAAGTGAACAGATCCTGCAAGCATGGATTGGGCAGTGCAGGTTAGGCCCTGGGGTGGGGGACACACTAGCATGTGGGGTCCCATCCCAACTTCCATCTCCTACCCCCTGGACTTGTATGACTAGGGAACTGGGTCTCCAGCCAGGTATTGTACGTCCCCTTTAAGAGCTTAGCAGAGCTCTTAAGAGAGGGAGGGGGAGTAGAGGGGAGGGGAGGGAGAGGGGAGGAAAAGGAAAAAGAGACTTTTATAGTCTAATCCCCAGGGACCCACTTTAATAAGAGACTTGTGCTCTGCTAATCGGGGGAGGTGTTTGTCAGTAGAGATGGCCTCCGTTCCCCTCCCCCTTCTTCCCTTCCCCCAGCCCTCAACCCTGGACCCCAGCCCCCACCTCTCCAAGGCTGCTGTGCCTGCCCTAGTTCCCTCTACCCTTTCAGGCTCTCCTACCCAGCCTTCATCCTGGGAACCCAGCCCCCTGCCCTTCTGGGAGCCAAGCCCAGCCCCTGAGTTTCTCTCTCCTCCCCACTCTAAGAGGCCCCTGCCCTCTCAGCCCAACCTCCTGCCCCTAGGCCTTCTTGCCTGGGTAGGGAGTGTGTGTGCTGGGGGGTTGTGGAGGAGGAAAGGGGAGGTGGTGTGCAGGGAGGGGGTTGGGCTTTTGCTGAAAATAGTGCAATGACCTCTCTCCCCCATCAGCACCGCCTACTAAACCTGACCTGCTGCCTGCCGCCAACCCAATCAATCCAACACAGATGTGGCCCCTTCTCCTCCCCACCAGAGCTGGGCTTATGTGTGTGTTGGGGATTCTCTCAAAGCCCCGTTCCTCTCGGTGGCTTTACCTGTTTCTCCTTTGTTCCTCACTCTGTACCCTTTCTATCCTTTCTCTTCTTTATCTTACTAGGTTTATCTTCCTCCCACCTTTAGATTCCTAACCCCTCACTCACTCCTGTCTATCCTCTTCCCTAATGTTCTCCAGCTCCCAAACTTACTTCATGTCCTCTTAGCATCATCTCCCCCTCTCTCCTTCTACTTTAGGCTCCATTTCTCTGCTTATCTCCTCTAATCTGCCTTCATCTCTAACAATCTCTGTTACCTCCCTCACCATCTCCAGTCTCCTGGCTCATCACCCTTCCCTTCTTTCTCCCTATGTCCTGTCCCCTTGAAGTACTTACTGACTGTCCCCATAACCACTATGATGTCCACTGTTGCAAATGCATGGTGATTCCGGAGGTGGGGATGGGGGACTCTTGTCTTAAGAATCAAAGACTTAGATGAGGCCCTGGGCTTAGTCTGTCACATTCAAACCCTGGGCCATCTTAGGTAGGGGGAGAGGTTTAGAGCTTAGAAAACCAAACATTTATTGAGAAGCTATTGTTTTCACATTATTTAATGTTTAGCACTTCTGTGAAGCAAGAATCATTATCTCTATCACACTGAGAAATTTGGCAGGTAAGGTGAGATACTGGTTAACAAAGAGTCAGACAGTGATTACACTCACTTTAACTGTAGCCAAAGAACAGCTTAGATGCCAGGAAGAACTTTCAGGCATTTGCCTGTATAATTTAAGATTGGGAGTTTATTCAACATGTATTTATTGGTACTGTGTAAGGCCACATTGGTGAGCAAAATAGCACAGTATCAACGGTGTCCCATGGAGATTAGTACCTAAAGGAAAGAAAAATAGACAATTCCTATGCTGGAATTAGGCACAGTATGACATTTGGAATATTGCTTGTCACTCCCATCTCATCAGTAGCTTCCCTACCCCAGCTTATCCTAACTTCTGAACCTTCACTCTCCAAAACCTTACTCCACTGCATCATCACTGAAGCTCTAGCTAGTAGGGTAACTGGAAGAACTACCAGAGCCCTGGGATCTTGGATAGACGAATCAAGGAAAAAGAAACTGCAGAGAGACTTGGTGTATCATGTCCTGAATATATGAAGAACATTAAGCACTTTCTTCACCATCTCACATGAAGGGTCCTCTTCCTGGGGTGGGGCAGGGAAAGTAGCTGATGAGAGACAATATCCTAAGTTCTTCATGATTATGCAGAACTCAAGACCTGGGCATGATACTTAAGGGCTTAGACTTCCTAACCATATTTATATAGCTCTGAAAGCTCATGAGATTTGAAAGGGGAACTGGGAACTGGAATGGAAGCAGACAGTTACTTATTGAGCATCATCCTTTAGACCCAAGAAGGGTCAATTTATGGTCCAGAGCAAGGAGTCAAAACTTAAAGTTGGGGTGTTATGTTTTTTGTAAAGACTTATTGGCACTGAACTAAGAAACCAAAGGAATCTCAGGGGGAGAAAAGAAGACTAATAACAGTTGATCTGGTGTGTTCCCCAATGTTCTGATGCTTTGGGCAAACAGGAGGACATAGGGAGGTACCGTTTCCTTTCCTTAAGAGCTGGGGCAACAGGGGTCAGTGCCTGTGGCTCAGGGAGCAGGGTGCTGACCCCATATATCAGGGCTGGCAGGTTTAAGCCTGGCCCCGGCCAAAAAAAAAAAGAGTTGCGGCAATAATGGTGATGGTAAGGAGGTGATGTTAAGAATGGTAAAGAGGGCTCAGCGCCTGTGGCTCAATGGGCTAAGGCGCCAGCCACGTGCACCTGAGCTGGCGGGTTCGAATCCAGCCTGGGCCTGCCAAAAACAACAATGACGGCTGCAACCAAGAAATGGCCAGATGTAGTGGTGGGCGCCTGTGGTCCCAGCTACTTGGGAGGCGGAGGCAAGAGACTCGCTTGAGCCCAGGAATTGGAGGTCGCTGTGAGCTGTGATGCCATGGCACTCTATCCAGGGTGACAGCTTGAGGCTCTGTCTCAAATAAAAAAAAAAAAAAAGATTTAACTAAAGCAGGACCTTTCTCCTACTTACCGTAATAACACCACAAATACTATGAGACAAATAATAGAGGAATAAAATCCTCAAATAAACTGACATCTAATGAAAAATAATTAATGTGTGCTATCCTACTCAAGCCACAAATGGCAAATGAAAGTATTTCAATGGGGGAAAAGGAAGAGAACAGCTGCCGCGTCCACTTCTCACAGCCCTCCACAGGAGACGGTACATGAGGGAAATGATTCTAGGTTCTTCTTCTTGCCAGAAATGCAACCTGCCTTCCCAATTTGAAGACATTCTTCCCTTACCAAGAACTGTGCAGGGTCTAGGATTTTACCTTACTTGTCATAAGTTAGCTTGTTATCACTTCACACACACCAGCAGAGGGAAAAAGATTCCAGGGTAGGAGAAAAAGGACTTCATTACTCATGGCAAAGCCAACATAGTGAAACCCCAACTTTACAAAAAAAAAAGAAAAATTAGCCAGGTGCCTGCATCTGTAGTCCCAGCTATTTGGGAGGCTGAGGCAGGAGGATTGCTTGGGAGCGGGACTTGGAGGTTGCAGTGAGCTATGATGACATCACTAAACTTTAGCCTGGTGACAGAGATTCTGTCCAAAAAAATTTTTTTCTTGAATAACAGCCACAGCCAGGTGTTCATGATCTCACAGTTTCTCCATGTCCCCCTAGTCGCATTGGGGTGATACAAGTGCCCATCAGCCCGGGCAGTGGGCTGCACCATGAGAGTAGCATTGAGCTTGAGGGACTCACCCTTTTTATGGCATATGGATGCAGGATTCTTCTTTGGAGAAAGGCATTATTTCATCCCTCAAAGTTTGCTTGTTGCAAATACTCTGAGAAACAGAAGTGGCCATGTGCCTGGGTCAGAAGTGAACAGGCCCTGGCATTCTTGGCATACTCAGCAAGATTGTGCGTGACATTCAGGGCCCATGGTGGATGGCTTTTCCCACTGCTCACGGCATTAAACATCTTCAGCTGAATGGGTCATCCAGCTCAGCTCTACTGAGATGCTGTATGCACCTGTGTCCTTCCATGTTCATGGTCACGACGTTCCACTTCCCTAAAAGGCTCCCCTCAAACCTCCACCTAAGGACAGTGATCCTTTCTAAGGACCTCCACAGACATCTCTTTCCCCTATGAAGCCTCCCATGAGTTTCCTTCCTCATTCAAGAAGATGCTTCTCCGACAATTCAGAATGTACACAGCATTCACCACACTTTTCCCTGGGCATTTATGCCTGACTATCTTTCAGACTAAGGTGCTGTGTGCGGCTCTGTGCCTCATACAAAGTCACACAATGTCACACCAACAAAATTTACCTAGAGAGAGACACATGGGAGGAAAAATGTCAAAATCTAAAGCAAAAAGTTGTAAATACAAGTATTGAAATTAACCACTTGTCTTTGAGATCTTGGCTTCTAAATGACTTTTCCTAAAAAAAAGAACGAGGACTCCTTGGAGAAGTGGTTGGTTCTAAGGCCAAAGTAGGGAAATACGGGATGATCTCAGAACTTCTTGAGATGCCAAGAAGGAAGGAAAGGCTCAGGAAGGATGGGGACTGCTGGAAGGAGCACCCAGTGGCCACGCTGAAACAATTTCTGCAAAAAAATAAACAGCAACAATATTGTATTATCAGCACACGGATGCCCAAAGAATACAAGAAATATTCATGAGTCCATGTGATATAAATGATTGAATAAGTAAGTAAAAGGAAAAGGAGGAACAACTCTTTTTTATAAGAGAATTCCAATTAATAAACACAAAGGAATGAAAGACATGAAAAATCAATATCACAGTAATGATCCTTCCAGGCAAGATTTGCTCCTGAATGCTAATACCGATGGGCAAAAGTTTAAAGAGAAACAAATTTCAACATAGCCACAAAGTGCCTTCCCTCAAACAAGAGTGAAAATGCATCTTTACACAGAACAGAGACTTAGCAGACCTCACCTTGCCAAGTGGTCCATGTTAATGTCCCCTGTAATAAGACGTGCTTCCGCCATCACCTCCTGACACGATGTAGTGAGAAAAGACACCGTCTCCGTGACTGTCTTCCCCCAAATATTTAACCTAAATCTACTGATGAGAAAACATCAAGCAAAATGAGGGATGGTCTACAAAATGCTTGGCCAGTTCTCTTGAGAAATGTCAAAAGATCACAAAGAACTAAAAGACAGAGGAACTGCCACAGATTAGAGAAAAATTAAAGAGACACGATGGTTCAACAGAATGAGAACTTAGGGATGGAATACTGGGACAAAAACAGGACATGAGTGAATAAAAACTGGTGAAATTCTGGTCACATCTACAGTTCCTGCTGTACCAGTGATAATTGTGCCATAATTAGGTAGGATGTCAGCACTGAGGGTGTCTGAAAGAAGGGGCTATGGGAAGTGTCTGTGACATATATGCAACTCCGCTGTAAGTCTGAAATTATTTCATAATTTTAAAAAGTTTTAGAAAAACAACATAGTAGGAATTCAAGGATAATCATAGCTAAGCACTTTCCATATATTAACTCTCTACACAATCACTCCATGAAAAGGGGACCTCTATTGTACCCATTTACAACTGACAACACTGAGGCGGAGGGAGGTTAAGCAGCTGGCCTCCAGTGAACCAGCTGATACGTAGGGAGGCCAGGATTGAACCCAGGCATTCTGGCTCCAGAGTTTGTGCTCTTAGCTGTACGGCCTTATTGGGCAAGGGCATTGTGGGAATAATAGCATTTTGCTTTCCTCAGAGCTCCATGCTCTAGAGTGGAGGTGGCTGATAACTGGGAAACTGCTCTGTTCCAAGCATGACATAACCTCCTGATCACCATATGAACAGGTCAGTGTCTTACTCTCATTTTACAAATGAAGAAGCTAAGGCCCAGGGACATGTGCTAGATACTGTTTTTGATAGTACAGTGTGCTTCTTTAATCTCCTTTCAGTACCCAGGGTCACAAAGTCTGAAAACTTAATTTCTCAGTGTCCTGGGTCCGCAGTTCCCTGGTTGGATTTCACCTGGAAGAGCTTTTGTGTGGGATCTGAAGACAGAGTGCTTGTCTTTGGGCTGCAGCCAAGTGAATGCGCAGACTGCAGGCTGAAGATGCAAAGTTCACCTGTGGCTCCCAGAAGGCGTCCAAAGAATCACCCCCTTTGGCTGAGACCACTAGAGTCAGCTTCCCTACAATCTTTGTATTAACATTTACAGACACCCTGATATTTACTTTTCCAGATTCTATGTGTATTTGAATCGTCATTTCCCAGCTGAGAATGCTAAGTTCCCTGGCCTAAGGCATCACCATGGCTGAAACCCACCTATCATATTTCACACGTTCAGCTACTGAGTCAAGCTGAATTTTGTTACCCATCCCCTCTTTTAGACCTTGTGATTCTCCTGATCCCCACCAAGGACAGAATTAGAAGCATATCATTCCACAGTTCCCCTCAATTTCCTTTTGCTATGGCTGAGGTTCGCACATCATCGCCAAAGCCAAGCTGATGACAGCCACCACCATCAAGGGCAATACTCACACGAAGGAATTTTGTAAACTTTGCAAACAGCCAAGAGCTAATAAACATTAATTCTTTTCTTTTATTGCATCAAACAATATCTAATTCTGTGATTAGAGACTTGGCTCACAAAATGTAATTTTAAATAATGTTTACTTATTAATTAGGATTGAGAAAGTTTCAGTCATAAGCTCCAAGTATTAATAGGTGTGGTTCTCTAGCGATGCTAATTAAGCAATCAATACTAATGTTGCCGATTTCTGTTTACCCTGCTAAATTTGACTTAAGCAGCTATTTCTGGCTGATATGACTAATTCCCAGTTAATGTAAATGTTAGCCAGGTTTCCTCTTCAACGGGAACAGTTTTAGATTGAGTTTGATGGTTATAAAACTACATGTAAAATAAGGTGAAAACCGGGAAGCAGAAGCTAAGTTGGGAGGAAGAGCCAGTTCACAAGCAGAGGTCATATCTGCTGTCCCCAAAGGTTGCCCATCCTCTGAGGCCACAACAGAGCTAACATGTCTTGAGAGAAACAGACAGCTGGGCCACACCTGCCCAAAGAAGTGTCATCTACTGAGCTGCAGCCAGAAGCAGCCACACAGGAATGGAGGTCCATTGTGCCAGGTTTTCCGATTTTTCCAGAGAAATTGAAAAATCATTTTTTAAATGTTCCGTTTATTTAAAATATCTATGTGTCAGTATATATATGCACACATATCTATATTGCTCTTTGAAAATGGTTGGCAACTAACTCCATGTTATAAAACAAATACAATAGGGCCTGCAGCCCCAAATATGTCTGCAACCTCTGATTTTATGACTTTCGTAAGGTTTAAGATACATCTACTTGATGCAGATATAATAAAAGAATCGTGAGGGGACAGGAAGCTGGGGGTGAAAAAATTATCCTTTCTTAAGGATGGATTTGCTAAACATTGTTCTAGACCCAAGACATGTATTATCTCATTTGAAGTAAGATGCTGTTAAGAACTGGGGTGGAAAGTAAATAAAACAGGAAAGGAAAAAAAGGGGAGCCCTGGTAGAGAGGTCTAGAATGTTACATTCATCACCCCAAGAAGTCAGCCTAAAAGAGAGTTGCTTTACTGAGAAAGTGAAAAGCACTAGGGCAGGAAAAGCAGCAGTCTCCTAATGAAAACTTGGCTAGTTTGTTTATTAATTTATTTCCTTCTCATGTTTACTTTTATTTTTAGAATAACTGATATACTTGGAATCCTAATATATCGTCCCTTAGGGAATTAAAGTCTGCAGCTTTCTGCCTTCAAGTCTCTGATTAAATTTACAAGGAGTTGGTTGTCATGTCTTGTCTGCCTGAACGTGACCTGGGGTCCTGGGCCCCTTGGTCTCTCTGCCCATCACTGCTGCCCTGAAAGGCAAAGGAGGCTTGGTAAAAATATTCCAGGGCAGTTCGTGGGAACACATCCATGGAGGTGCAGACATATGCCAGCCATTGTACCTCTGCAACCCCACCAGAAGGCGTCGCCTGCAAGATCTGCTCCACAGACCCAGCAGCCACTGTGCACCTGTAGTGCCCTAGGTCTGATTTTGTACTTACCAAAGGGAATATACTTACCATACTTACTATGGATTTCCTAGGGCCCCTAGAACAAACTACCACAAACTGGATGGCTTCGACAACAGAATGTTGCTATTGCCACAGAGTTTTGGTGGTTGGAAGCCTGAGATCAAGGCTTTAGAAGTCTTGGTTTTGAGGGTGGTGAGAGAATTGATCCATGTCTCCTCCTCTGCTCCCACCCGCCTAGTCCTCTCCCCCAGATTCTTATGCTTTGCTGGTCTTCCTGGGCCTGCAGAATCATCACTCCCATCTCTGTCTTCATCTTCACACACCCTTCTCTTTCTGAGCCCAAATTTCCCCCAACTTCTTTTTAAATTTCAGAATGCTGCAGGTGCCAGTGTTACATGCATTACTTTTGTGCAGTTTGAGTCAAGGTTGTAATTATGTCATCCCCCAGGCAGTGTGCCTTCTGCCCCGTAAGGGTGAATGTGCCCATCGCCTCCCCACCTGTTGATTTCCATGAAGTTTCCTAGCATATGTACACATGCATGTCGGTCACTTAGTTCCAACTTATAAGTAAGCACTTGTGGTGAGTTTTAATTTATTTTTAATTAATTCCATTCTGGTGATACTTCACTTAAGAGAATGGTCTCCAGTTCCATTCAGGTTTTTACAAAAGGTATTAGTTCACCATCTTTCTTATGGCTGAATAGTGTTCCTCTGTATACCTGTGTCTCATTTTATTAATCCGTTCATGTATTGTTGGGCACCTGGGTTGTTTCTACTTCTTTGTGATTGTGAATTGTGCTGCTATAAAACATCGTGGTGCAAGGGGAGAAAAGACATTCTACAGATTTTTGTAAGGACACCAGTCATATTGGATGGGAACCCACCCTATTGACCTTACCCTAACTAGTTAAATCTGCAGTGACTCTATTTCCAAATAAGGTCACATTCTGAGGTACTGGGGCTTTAACTTATGAATCCTGGGGGACATAGTCAACCCTTTAACAGGGAAGGAGTCAATTCCAGTGGCCAGAAACAAAACAGTAGTTATAGCCCCGAGAAGAGTGAATAGGGTTGGGGTCCAATCCAGTTCTGCATTGCTTCAGGAGAACTAAGAAACCGTTCTGAAGCTCCCCAGGGCTCCTGAACAATCCAGAAGCACTGGAAAACCTTCCACTGCTGAGCACAGCCAGGACTGTCCTTGCTAATGAAATGCCCAGGCCTCCCCATCTCCAGCTAACCAAGCATTGCACAGACAGGTCCTGCCCCTGGAGTAAACCCAGAAGGGGTGAGCTCTCCCCTTCTGAGAGCTGATGTGGAGACCCCCCCACCGCCCATCCCCAGGGAAGCAGGTGGGAGGAGGCCTCTAAACAACCTGCTTTAGGTGGTTGTTGTTGTTGTTGTTTTGTCAATTCTGTCTACACATCTCTAACTTCTAGCTGCTTCTCTTAAAAGAATGGATAGGATCTTCTGCATCAAGCCACAACAGACTTGCCTCTAGCCATCACTCTTTTCTTTTTAGTCATTTTGAAATGAACTTTGTGCTCCATGAGATGCCCTCACTAGGTGGAAACTGTCTAGGTCCCATTTCCCTTCTGTGAATTCCTTCCAGAGTGTTCCTTCCGGCTGCCTCCAAGCAGGGCTGAGGGCAGTAAGACACACAGGGATAGGCTCCAAGCCCTCTGGCCGTGCTCCCTCACCCTCTCCTGCTTTCTATCACAAAATGCTTCCAAAATCCTCCCCAGATCCCTATCCTGACACATACCCAGCTCACTACACACTCAGAAGTACAGCCCTAGGCATGTCGCAGGCAGCCAGGAGACCCATAAGGGACATTTTGACATCTCCCTTTTGCCTTTGGGCCACAAATTGCCTAATTAATATTCCTATTCTGTTCACAGTTCTCCTACTAGACGTTCAGCACTATGCCCACAGCAGAGAGTGTTTGACCTACACGTCTAGCTCACAGGTTCCCACTCACATTTCTGAACCAGACTTTCCAAATTTTGAACTTGGGTGCTCACCTGGGCAAACTCATGAAGAGGAAATGATGTATTTATTGTGCAGAGTCCCCACTTACCAGCATGGTAATGTGCATATATTACGTGGGAATAATTGCTATTTAAACAAATAAATAACAAATTAATAAAAAGGCATTGTTTGGCAAATGTCTTATTTTCTTAAGCCCTTGAAAGCAGCAAAACTGCCTTATTTACAAATGTTGCATGATTTCAATATTTACTGCTTTATTCCCTTATCACTATCTTAATTTCTTATTTTATATATGTATGCATTTTATACTAGCTTATATATCTTTGACTGTGTTATTAATACAAATAAATAGTATATGCTCACCTACCACCACACATATAAGCACATGTGTATTACCCACATGAAAGTAAAGTTTCACAAGGAGGCAATTTTTGCCTGCTTTTACTTGATGATTTCCAAGAACTTACCAGGCACACAGTAGGTGTTCAACACCTTTCTCTTATATGAATGACCAAATGAGCCAAAAACATGTAAGGCACATGGACTACCTCATAAAAGACAGAGAATTGCAAATGGCTCAGTAATTTTGTACTGGTCTGTAGAAACCATTCACATAATTCCAGTAATCATGTATTCTAATTTGTGTTGAAATAGGACTTTGGCTTAAGTGGTTTGATTTTCTTTACTTATGATGACACCTTAGTTATCTAAATATTATTCTCAATGACCTGGAACACAAACCAGAATAAGAACTAAGCAGAAAAGAACACTTAGTAAAAAAATACCAATAGGTATTACAAAGCCTCTGTCCTTATAAGTTAGTCAAATAAACGTGGTCATCTGGTTTTCTGTATTTCAAAAGAATAAAAGAATCAAATTAAATGGGCCATGGTGAAGTTGAAACAAATTGACCTCCACATGTAAAAAATAATAATAATAAACTTCAAAGTATAATTTCACATTTTATACAGAAATTATAACAAAGTGGTCATAGATCTAAACATAAAACACAAAATTATCAACATTTTAGGAGAAAACATACAGGAAAATTTTTTACTGTTGGGATAAGCAAATGATTCTTAGATACAACACCAAAAGCATAAAAAAGAGGATAAATTAAAGCCTTTTGCTCTGCAAAGGATACTGCAAAGAGCATAAGACAACTTTGAAACTGACAGAAAATATTTAGAAATCATATATCCGGCAAAGGACTTGTATCTAGAATATCTAAAGAACACTTCGAACAGCAACAATGAAACAACCTTATTTTTTAAATAGGCAAATAATTTGAAGGCACTCTTTACCCAAAGAAGATACATGGATGGGAACTATCCACTTGAAAAGATATTCAACATCATTAATCACAGGGAAATGCAAGTTAAAAACCACAGTGAGATATCCCTACACCCAACAGTACGGCCAAAGTAAAAAAGGACCAACAATATTAAGTGAGGGTGAAGATGTGTCCCTACTTGACCTCTTGCTGCTGAAAATGTAAAATGGGGGGGTGGGAGGTTGGGGTGGAGGGAGGGTAATTGGTGGGGCCACGCCTATGGTGCATCTTAGAGGGGTACAGGTGGAACTTACTAAATGCAGAATACAAATGTCTTCATACAACAACTAAGAAAATGCCATGAGGGCTGTGTTGAGCTGTTTGATGAAAACATTTCAGATTGTATATGAAGCCAGCACATTGTACCCTTGATTGCACTAGTGTATGCAGCTATGATTTAATAAAAAAAAAAAAAAAAAAGAGGCTTAGGGAGACAATGAGAAAACACACCCAATTGACACCTGACTCCATAGAGGGTCAGTTTATTTTAAAAGACAAATTTTTATCACTCAAGCGGCTCCAGACATTCAAAGAAAACTCCAGAAATTGACTCTAGGCCCAGATCATAACCTGGAGAATCTTCTTAAAATGGCCACTATGGTCTTTTATAACCGAGACTTGGAGAGAAAGGAGGAAAAAGAGAGAAAGGAACAGAAAAGAATGACAGCTCTAGTAATGGCACTCCAACAAAGCAACTTTCAGGGGCAGAGGGAAACCAGAGGAGCTAAAAACAAGTGCTTCCAATGTGGTCAGACTGGCCACTTCAGAAAAGACCGCCCCCAGCAGCACCACTGGCTGGGCAAGCCACCTCGCCCCTGTCCAGAATGCAAGGGTGACCACTGGAGGGTGGCCTGTCCCCAGAGGCAAAGGCCTCCTGGGACAGTGACCCCATCAGAGCCCAAACTGGACTGAGGGTGCCTGGGGCAAATTCTCATGGCTCCAGCTGTGTCATCACCCCTCAAGAGCCCCAGGTTTGCCTTATGGTGGAGTGCCAGGAGATAACATTTCTTTTGGACACTGGAGCAACCTTTTCTGTACTTCTCTCTAACCCTGGTCTTTTATCTCCCAAATCCATAACTATACATGGGGTGTCTGGAAAGCTGGTTACCAAATTTTTCTCCCAACCTTTAAGCTGCAATTGGGATGACTTAATGTTCTCTCATGCCTCCCTAATTATGCCTGAAAGTCCTGCTCCCCTTTTGGGGAGGAACATACTAACTAAAACAGGAACTTTTCCCTCTTGGAGATATAGTCATGATCAAAACTCTTCCCTCTAATTCACCTTCCCTGACCCTAACTTGGGAAGTCCCCTTTCCTGTTATCTTGTCTTCTTCTACAGCTATTAAAGTTACAGGAGTTGATTCCTGCATACATCATTCATGAGTAAAATCCCGGAACCCCCCAATCTTCTACGGAGGCAGACAATGAAGACAGCCAACCACAGACCACCTATACTTGTGAGCCAAAAGAAAGTTTGAAGTTATCATTTAGGAAACAGCAAGAAAAATCCTAATATGGTTTTCTTTTAGCATCACTGAATAAGT
>CAUYON010165979.1:0-17748 GCA_963573935.1 Arctocebus calabarensis
CTGTAGTCCCAGCTACTCGGGAGGCTGAGGCAAGAGAATCGCTTAAGCCCAAGAGCTGGAGGTTGCTGTGAGCAGTGTGATGCCACGGCACTCTACCCAGGGCGATAAAGTGAGACTCTGTCTCTACAAAAAAAAAAAAAAGGAAGTGCTGCTTTACATAGTGGGTGGTAAAATTACAGAATTTGGTATCTTAAGAGGTGACAAAGGATATGAAAATAGAGATAGGTCATAACTGAGCTCTTTGAAATCAGTAACCCTCTTTGACCCCCAAAACTGTACTAAGATTATGTGTAGTAGCTATGCAAACATTAACTAATGAGAAAAGGTAATGAAATTTGTGAAAGAAAATTAAGACAGAGCCTCTCTAGGGTTTGTTTGTTTTTTTCCTGACACTACCTGGGTGCCCAATAATTCAGTTCACTTCTGACCCTAACAGTCCAGAGTTCACGCACACCCACAGATTAAGGGCTCAGTCCTGGAGGATTGCCCCACTTTAGATGCCCATTGCATGGTCCAGTCCTTTTTTGAGGGGGGCCAGGGGGGAAGAGTGTCTCGCTTTCTTGCCCCTGTTAGAGTGCTGTAACATCACAGCTCACAGCAACCTCAAACTCTTGGGCTCAAGTGATCCCCTTGTCTCAATCTTCTCTGTAGCTGGGACTACAGGTGCCCACCACAACACCCAGCTGTTTTTAGAGATGAGGTCTCACTCTGACTCAGGCTGGTCTCGAACTCCTGAGCTCAGGCAATCCACCCGCGTTGGCCTCCCTGAGTGCTGGGATTATAGGTATGACGGTTATAGAGATTATGAGCCACTGAACCCATCCCAGTACTTCTGACTTATGAATTTTGGCTATAAATTTGGGGTTTCCCACTGTCCCCTCAGGTTCGATAATTTGCTATAGCAACTCAGGAAAATACTTTACTTACATTCATTGGTTTGTCATAAAGAACTTAACTCTGGAATAGCCAAATAATAGAGATGTGTAGGGCAATGTGTGTGTGTGTGTGTGTGTGTGTGTGTTGGCGGGGAAGCATGGCGCTTCCATGTCCGCTCCGGGCTTGCTACCCTCTAGTACCTCTATGTGTCCACCAACCCAGAATCTTTCAGCTGTTTGGCTAGGGCCGGGTTCGAACCCACCACCCTCAGTATATGAGGCTGGCGCCCTACCCTCTAAGCGACAGGTGCTGCCCTCACAGAATCTTTCTGAACCCTATCATTTAGGGGTTTTTATGGAAGTTTCATTATGTAGGCATGATTGATTAATCAAATCTTTGGCCTGTGGTGATTGCACTCAATCTTCAGCCCTCTGACTTCCCCAAAAGTCTGGGATGGGGGCTGCCATTTCTCACCCTGAGTCAAGGCATGGTCTTTAAGGTGACCAGCCTCTGTCCTGAAGCTATCCAGGCACTGATCAGAGTCACCTCATTAGCACTAACTCTAGTATGATTGAAAGGGCTTTTTATTAATAACATAAGATGTTCCTTTTTACTCCTGTCACTTAGGAAATTCCAAAGATGATAGGAGTTCTATGCCGGGAACTGGGGTCAAAGACCAGACATATATTTTTTATTATACCATAGCCTCAAGAACTCAAAAGTATTTGTTCCTGAAAAATCACAGTACAGAAAAACTTGGATATGTAAGTACTGTAATGTCAATTTTAGCATTATTTCTGAAAGTAAAGAAATTGGAGGCAGTCTAAGTGTCAAACACTAGAGCAAGGTTTCTCCACCTTGGTGCTGTGGACCTGCTGGGTGGGTGATTCTGTGCTGTGTGCTGTAGGAGGGTTAGCAGCGTCCTGAACTCTAGCCACCAGATGCCAGCAGTACCCTTCTCCTCAGGTTGTGAACAGCAGAAAAGTCTCCGGACATTGACCCATGTCCCCTGAGGGCCAAAATTTGTCCACTTGATAAAAATATTATGGACTGATGTTTTTAAAAAACATGGAAATTCTCACTCCTGTAATCCCAGCACTGTGGGAGGCTGAGGAGGGAGAATTGCTTGAGCTCAGGAGTTCAAAATAAGCATTATAATATCAGATACATAAATTATGAATTATGTGTCAAGGATATAAAGAGAATATTCGTTTTTTTTTTTAAGTTTAGTATTACAGATGAAGTTTTCACCATTTTGTTAATATTGTTATATAATGATTGCTTATTTAAAAAAATAATTACATAAAGCTTGATTTGGAGGGAACATTCCTATTCTACTGAAATGGTGATTATCGTACAGGAAAACTGCTTTTCTGCAAAATAGTCCTGGATGCCACTAAGAGAGAGAAAGAGAGAGAGAGAAACCCAGATCAGATGGACCATACTGGGACTAAAGACTATCTGTGGCTTTCCTATCCTCAAATTTCCATCTATCCAAGTAGATAACGATTATAGTAATTTATCACATTGAAGGCCTAAGAGATTGCAGAGATAGGTGAATTATCCAGGCTACACTAAGGTAAAATACCATGAAAGGAATGCTTGGGAAGAAATGGATGACTCATCTCCAGTAAAACTAAATAAATCCTATTTAATCCCAGAAAGTTGTTATCAGGTGTTTATTGGGTGGGAATAAAAGGAAACCTGAGGGCTCATTGTATAATTTCATTGAGTGGAAAAGTTGACTTAGATGAGCTCAAAGAGATGATGAGGAGCATGAATCCCATCCTTGGAATAAGCAGAGTTTGCGTGTGTGCATGACTGGACTTACATAGGAGGCTGGGCATTTCCACCTGTTTATAATCAGTGAGTGACCGGCACACAGTTTGCTGTGGGAATCCTAGATAGATCACCAAGGCTGTGTCTTGCTTGGTTATTCTTGTTCTGCTTTAAAATGGTAGAACAGAAGAAGGTACAAGGGCAGAGCTCTTGACTTACTGGTGAGCTGTCAGAACTAGGTTAATTGATGAAGGTCGCAAGCTAGGCTTGAGAATTACCATACAAGAGATTACATAGTTAAGTTACAAGACTGGAGTCAGATACAGCTACAATTAATTTTTTTTCTTGGAAAAGAAACAAAGGGTTGGAGATCAGAGGAAATCAGAGTCAGTAAATAGTTATTGATGTTAGGAAATTTTAATCAGATTTTAAAGCTGAAATTAGAGATGCAAGAGTTGGAGAGATAGTGCATGAAGCATGTTAAGTTTGGATCACCTGGGGGAACAGGGCACCTGACAGCCGAAACTAAGGATGTTGCCTGGCCTGCTGCTTCTCCACCGAGTGCAGGTGGCTCCATGTTGAGCACAATGTCAGCCGTAGTTGCTGGAATGTAGTTGAAATCCTTATGAGATTAAGGGAAATGTTGCTGGTGACAGTGAATGGTTCACATACGAGGTCAGTGTAAAATCCTCAGGCCTACAGGGCCTGCAACTTAGCCAATATTAATATAAACAAGCAGTACTTACTGGAGTAACTCCTTTTTATTTTTTTCTTTTCCAGAGTTCCTGAAATAGACTTGCAGAATGCCAAAGGTCTATCAAATGAAAGTGTTAATTTATTAAAATCCCGCCTGGAAGAACTAGCCAAAAAACACTGTGGAGAGGTAAGATTGTGTTAAACTGGAATTTAAAAAGAACAGTAAAAATCTCCATCATGCTCACCAGCATTTGCCTTCCTGCTTCTTCTTTGGCTTAAAAGCTTTCCCATTGCACCTCAATACAATTTTGACTAGAATGCTTTGTATCTATAGATGTACTCTTGGTGCTTAAGAATTTTTCTGAAAACAGTTTATGTGAACTTGCCCATACTTTTTGCATACTTTAGACGTGGCATTATGACCTGATCTTGGCTTGAACCTTTCTGGTGGAAGATGTTTGCATGTGATTTTGAGCAAACATTGCCACCTCCGCCCTTTGCATATCAGAAGGATTCATTTTTTTCATTAATTAGTGACATACTCTACTTCTTCATTGCCTCTTCTACACCTGAGCATTTATGCTGAGTTCAATACTGATTCTTTTTTAATCTTTTGAACATGAAGGTGTACATATGAGTTCTCCCTTGGGGGTGGCAGAACTCTCTGGAGAGCAAGACTAGGTGACTTCCGGGGCAGAATATTACTATGCTTTCCGTAGGTGGGACCAGTTCCCTCTAAGTACAAGCCATCTTTTCCTTACTTTTGTATAAATCATTCTGTTTTTTCTTAGGCAGTTCATGCTTTTAATTATCCCGTCATGTAAAAACTAAGAAGACTTAAATAAAGACTAGCCCTAGACCTATGTCTATTTCAGACACTCACCTCATACAGTTGCTTGCATTTCATAACACAGTGAGTCACTGTGCAAGCCGGGAAGTACCTTTTGGCTATAAAATTGTGCCCACTTAATTGGTTGCTTCCTTGAACTTCAGTAATTGATGAGGTACAGAAAGTGATTGTAGAACAGCCTGGATAAAAAAGTAGGCCTTGGGGGTTATTCTAAAGTCCTTCTTACTGTAAGGCGGCTCTAATGTCTAAGTAAAAATTAATCTAGAGTTATACTGAAAATTCAGCTGTAAAAAATTCTCTAGTTTCTTGGATTCGTGATTTTTTTATTTAGAAATTTTAACTATTTTAAATTAAACTTTTCATTTTAAGGCAATTATATATTTATACATGTATTATAAAAAAAATCATACAGAAGAATCCTGTGTACCTTTTACCCAGTTTGCCTATTGGTAACCTTGTGCATTGCTATAGTACAATATGTAACCAGAATATTGCCATTGACACAATTGAAATACAGAAGTTCCCTTAGCACAAGGATCTCTCAGGTTGCTCTTCTCTAGCCACCCCTCGTACCCACACCCTTTCCTTCATACCTGGCAAGCATTAATTGCTACAATCTCATGATGACACTTGTATGGACGAAGAGTTAATATGGATAAGCAAAGAAAATGGTTTCTTGAGATGGGATCTACTCCTGGTGAAGATGCTTTGAACATTGTTGAAATTGCAGCAAAGGTTTTAGAGTACGATAGAACCTCTATAGTTGATCACCTCTTTAAGTTGACCCAATTTTCATAGACTACATATACAGTAGAGGAGGCCTAGTTCCTTATGTTGACCACGTCCATATGTTGACCAATTTGTTATAGTCCCTTGGGTTGTCAACTTACAGAGCAGCCATTCTCAACCCGTGGGTCGTGACCCACAGGAACTGTATTAAAGGGTTGCGGCATTAGGAAGGTTGAGAACCACTGTTAGAGAGGGTCTATTTGTATAAACTTAATTGATAAAGCAATGGCAGGGTTTGAGAAGGTTGACTTTGATTTTGAAAGTTCTTCTTGGGTAAAACGCTGTCAAGCAGCATCCTGTGCTACAGAGAAGAAATCTTTTGTGAAAAACAGTGAGCTACTGGGGCAGACTTCAGTGTTGTCTTATTTTAAGTTACCACAGCCATCCCATCCTTCAGCTGCCACCAACCTGATCGTCATCAGTAGCTATCAATATTGAGGTATGAGACTCTGTCTGCCAAAAGATTGACTCACTGAACTTTCAGATGCTTTTAAATTAAACTTTTCATTTTGAGACAATTATATATTTATACGTATATTATTAAAAAAGTTCAGATGATTGTTAGCATTTTTTTAGGAATAAGTTAATGTGTGCACTTTGTTTTTTTAGACATAATGCTATTGCATACTTAACAGTGGAAACAATTTATATGCATTGGGAAACTAAAAAATTGCACTGAGTTGCTTATTGCAATATTCACTTATTGCAGGGGTCTGAAAGTGAATCCACAGTGTCCCCAAGGTACGCCTATACGGTATTCATCTGAGTCATCTCTGAGTAATGAGATTTAAAAGAGCATTAAACATAGGAATGTACCTTGTTTAAGAACAAATTTCTGTTCTTGTTTGCCTTCAATTTGTTTCCATTAAGTATTAGAAAGTCTAAAATATACATAATCCTAAAGTTATTTGCATTTTCAAATAAAATACAATATAATTAGGTATCAAAGTGTGGCTTAGGGATTCATTGTCATGAAACATTTCACTGATATCAGACTTTTAAAATAATGAGTCACTTTATTTCAGTGGGAATAGGTATTCAAAAACAACTTGTTTTTAAGTACTTCTGATTGCCCCCAAATGATTTATTTATTTTTTTTTTTTTTGTAGAAACAGAGTCTCACCTTATCACCCTCAGTAGAGTGCCGTGGTGTCACACAGCTCACAGCAACCTCCAACTCCTGGGCTTAGGTGATTCTCCTGCGTCAGCCTCCCCGGTAGCTGGGACTACACACGCCCGCCACAACACCCAGCTATTTTTCTGTTTTGCAGTTCAGCTGAGGCTGGGCTTGAACCCCCCCACCTTCAGTATATGGGGCTGGCACCCTACTCAATGAGCCCCAGGCGCCACCCTTTATTTATTTTTTTTGAGACAACGTCTTAAGCGGTTGCCCTGGGGAGAATGCCATGGCATCATAACCCACAGCAACCTCCAACTCTTGGGCTCAAGCAATCTCTTTCCTCAGTTTTTGTATTTTTAGTAGAGATGGGGGTCTCACCTTTGCTCAGGCTGGCCTCAAACTTGTCAGCTCAAGTAATCTGCCTGCCTCCACCTGCCAGAGTGCTAGAATTATAGGTGTAAGCCACTGTGCCCAGCCCCCCCCAGATGATTTTAAATCTATATAGCAGCTCTTTATTTATCATTCACACAAAAGTAAACTTATGCATAGTCTGTTTTTCAAAATTAGTAAGGTGGCTCAGCGCCTGTGGCTCAGCGGGCTAAGGCGCTAGCCACGTACACCTGAGCTGGTGGGTTCGAATCCAGCCCCGGCCCGCCAAACAACAGTGACGGCTGCAACCAAAAAAAAAAAAAAAAGTATGGCTGGGCATTGTGGTGGGCATCTGTGGTCCCACTACTTGGGAGGCAGAGACAGGAGATTCGCTTAAGCCCAGGAATTGGAGGTTGCTGTGAGCCGTGATGCCACAGCACTCTATCCAGGGTGACAGCTTGAGGCTCTGTCTCAAAAAAAAAAACAAAATTAGTAAGGTCAAATGCATTTATTTTCCATTAATTAGTCACCAAATATTTATCTGTGCCATGCACCAGGCACTCACTATTGCAGCACTGGAAAAACTGCAGCCAGCAAACCATTCGGCCACACCAGGAAGAGGGCAGTGGACAGAAAGTCACTACCTGTACAACAAATTAGGCAGTTCTGCATGCTAGAAGAGAAGTCAGGGCGAGAGGTCTGTTTGTATAAGGCAGTCAGGAGAGGCCGCTAAGATTTGAGCAGAGGCCTGAAGGGATGCAAGACAGTGAGCCCTGCAGCGCAGGGTGGTGAGAGGCCAGACCCAGTTTGGAAAGTAGTTATTTTCATCCAGTTTGATCAGAAACACTAGTTAATTGAGTAGATCAGTAAAAAGGACCCACCCCCTTGGCTTATGCCTTCTGTCTGGCTTAGGAATGCTCTCTCTTTGATAAAATAGAAATTGCCTCTTTTTCCATCTTTCTTTAGAAGACCTTTTCTTCTTAGAAGAACTTGCCTCTTAGGCTTTATCTAGGTGGGTGTTTCTCAAGTCTAAATTGAAATACATATATTTAGTAAATACCACAGCTTCCGGTGTAAGAAAAAAAATGCATTAACTTCGGCAAGAGCTTTTCTTTGCCTCTATTCCCTGAGAAAAAATGTAGAATATAAAAGAGCTAACTTTATATTCTTGTATACAATGACTCCTGTTATTATTTATTACTCTGTAAAGTCCATTGAGAAACTGTTTTGACCATATAACTGAAACAAAAAAGTTTAAATTGCTTCATTATAATTGAGAAAAAAGAAATCTGTGTCATGTTCTTCATCTTCTAAAGCTGGCTGTCTTCCCCCATGGAGTTGGGCAGTCCATCATTTGGGGGCTGAGAAACCCTTGTTCCAGCCATTTACCAACACTGGAGTGATTTATGTCTCCTGGGGGTAGAGGAAAACAGCGTCTTATGTTCACTTAAAGAATGTCTGAGAGGGAGGTTTTTTCCTTCTTTGGTCTGTGAACACTTCCCTAAGGGCAAATGAAGTAACTTTCTAAGTATTAATCAGCCTCCTTCTGGCCCATTTCTACCAGGGAGAGAATGAGCCCTTTAAATATTTGCCTCTATGCTCCCAGTGAAATATTGTCAGTATGCCGTGTGGACTGATGAAGGCTGTTTTGTTAGCCAGGAGTTTTCTCTTCTAGGCTGTCATTATGTAGACAGGTTTTCTAATTGGGAAGGTAGCTTTTACATTCATGCAAAAAGGTTTATTCATGCAAGGTTTATTTGTACAGAAAAATATTTTATTGGATTTATTAAATACAAAATGCCAATAAATTGAATAGGTCTACAAGCGAAAAGTGAAATTTTATACTCACCTAGCTAATGATTTGTCTTGATAGCAGCACAATGCAGTGAGCCCTCACTCTTTTCCTGCTGTGGTTGTATCATATACCTAATTCAGAATGTGTTATGCCAAAATGAATAAGGTGGCCAGGTGTGGTGGCTCATGCCTGTAGTCCTAGGAGGATCACTTGAGGTCAGGAGTTTGAGACCAGCCTGAGCAAGAGTGAGACCTCGTCTCTACAAAAAATGCAAAAGTTAGCCAGGTGTGGTGGCACATAGCCTATAGTCACAGCTATTCGAGAGGCTAAAGCAAGAGGATGGCGTAAGCCCAAGAGTTGAAGTTGCTGTGAGCTATAATGCCGCCACTGCCCTCTAGCCTGGGCAACAGAGTAAGCCCCTATCTCAAAAAAGAGCAGCAGTATTGTGAGGGGGCCCCTCACTGCCAGCTTGTTTTGTAGTTCCCCAGGAGCTCTTCTTTGGGCCATGCCTCCCTGTTATTTGCTCACTTGTGGTTGGTTCTTTTTTGCACATTTAGGTGATGATATTTGAACTGGCTTACCATGTCCAGTCATTTCTCAGCGAGCATAACAAGCCCCCTCCCAAATCTTTCCATGAAGAAATGCTGGAAAGGCGGGCTCAGGAGGAGCAACAGAGGCTGCTGGAAGCCAGGCGGAAGGAGGAGCAGGAGGTGAGCCGCGGGTGGCAAGCTGGAAGGTCAAGATTCGATGGGCTCTGCTCTCTCTGTCTACAGACTTTATCTGTGTTTTGTTCAGCATTTGATTGAAGCAAGGTAGATTCGTGTGAGAGGAGGCAGGCACCCAGAGTAACTAAAAATTACGGTGAGCATTTCCCTCCTGACATAGCATTAAAAAGAGAGAGACAGGAAGCATTTAGCCAAGCTTCTTGTGGTCTCTGAGCTCATCCAGCTATGCAGGAGTTCACTGAGTTTTGAAGGCTGTTTTCATCCCTGTGTGAGACAAGTACTCATGTCCAAATGAGTAGCAAAAGTCAGGGAATAAACTATCTTTGATGTTCACTAACTGTTTATATTTTTTATTTAATCTGTTTGCATAAGGATATAAACTCCTGTCGTAATGAAACAATCCTTTAAATCAAAGATGATATATGAAAAACAAAAACTAAAAAAATAATAATATACATATGTAGTCTAAATTTCCTTCTTTTAATCAACTTATCTGGAACTTATTTTGGTTCACGTTGTAAAAGAAAAAAAAAAAAAGCTGTTTTTTTCCTGGACATTTTCTTAACACATTTATTAAATACCCATTCCTTATTGAATGCTTTATAATACTTTCCTTAATACAGTGGTTCTCAACCTTCCTAATGCTGCAACCTTCCTAATGCTGTATTTTCATTGTTAAAAAGGGGTCTCAACCCACAGGTTGAGAACTGCTGCTTAACAGGTTGACTGCCATGCTAGAAAATAAAAGCTTTTTTCCTTGGGGCCACAGTGTTTTATTAGGTCAAGATAGGTCAAGAGACAGTTGAGTTATATAAGATTCACGAGGCCCCCAGCTAGCTGACATTAAATACAACTCATACAGAAGTTAATGTGTTAAAATTGTATATTTCAACCATTTATCTGTACTAGGTTCTATTCGTCAATTATCTATTTTGTTCACCTATTTTTTTTCTTGAATGCCTACCATGCTCTTTGAATCTTGATGGTATTTCAACAACCTGACAGGTCAAGCCCCTGCTTCCTCGTCCCTTCGTCTTCCATTATTATTTTTTTTCTCAGCCATCTTTACCCCTTTATTTTTACAGACAAACTGTGGAATTGCTTTCTCAAAGCCTAAACAAAACAAATAATCCCCCTCAGATTTTGTTTGAAATTGCAGTAAACTTACATATTCATTTAGACTTTTCATTCAGTACTATTTTTACATTGATTTTTAGCTATTGATGAGACTGGTTTTCTCCTTATAGATATTATTATTTCCTATAGTTACTTAAAAGGGTTTGTTTTTTCTTGCTTTTCTTAGATTCTTAGGCCTGGCTCTCTTTATTTTGTTTTATTTTTTCCTGCCTTATTTTGTTTATCCTACACTTACAGTTAACACTCTTTGTAGGTGTCATTCATTTTGTTACTCTAAATTGGGTAGCCTAGTTAATATTTAAAGTCTATAGATTTTTATTATTGTCATTGTTTTTAGGAGGGCACATTTTTATTAGAAGGTAGTGACTATTTAGCTAACAATCTTGTTTTGATTTGCTGCTATAGCTACCTATGAGTTTAGGAAATGTTTTGATATAAGGTGTCCAAAAGTTGCCCCCCAAGTAACCATACGTAGAGAAAATGAGAAATTGTAGCTAAATATACCTTTATTTACAGAATATTCATAACATTTTACAATGAGGTAGCTAACATGTAGAAAATATTTTGTAATGAGTTTTTTCTTTTGTTGAGACAGTCTCACTCTGTTGTTCCAAGCTAGAGTGCCATGGTGTCATCCTCCTGCCTCAGCCTCCTAAGTAAGCTGGGACTACAGGTGCCTGGCACAACACACAGCTAATTTTTCTGTTTTTAGTAGAGATGGGGTCTTGTTCTTGCTCAGAATGGTCTCAAACTCCTGAGCTTAAGCAATCCTTCCGCCTTAGCCTCCCGGAGTGCTAGGGTTATAGGTGTGAACCACCATGTCTGACCTTGTAATTAATGTTTTGTAAATAAAGGTACATTTAGCTGCAATTACCCATTTTCCACATGTATAGTGACTTTGGGGTGGTTTGGGGGATACCCTGTATTTCGTATTATTGCTGGTGTGTTTTTTTTATAAGCCTCTAAGTAGCTTTGATTTGTAGCCTTGAAGATTAGTAAAAGAATGGGTGGAGAGCAAAATAATTTCAATACTAAGAAAGCTGATTGGAGAATGCAGGTCAAGGTCTGTGCAGGTGAGTATGATGCCTGGGCCATGGCCACCCCAGGCCCAGACACTGAGGATAGCTCAACCCTCCTCCACCAAGCTGGCTCTGGACCCCATGGCAGAGAGCAGGCCTAAGTGCTTATCCTCTGCAAACAGACAGATGTCAAAGATCAAGGGCTAAGCCAAGAGTGGGGAGACATGATAAGTCAAAGCATTGTGGAAGTGAAAGACCCTACATGTGGAAACATGAAAGGCAGAGAATAAATGCCCCTCCCCACATAGCCCTATCACCTGTTTAAATGGGAATACCTGTCTCATAAGAATTCTGACAAAACTGATGGAACTGCAGTTTGTACTGAGATTCAATGTATTCACATCGCTTAGGAAAGAGGACTTGAGTTATTGAAATACAGAAGATTTTCTTTGATGCCAGAATTGATATGTTGTGTGCATTTTAGAGCTTGGCATCTGATGGTAGTTTGATTTATTTCAGCAACGTGAAATCCTTCATGAGATTCAGAAAAGGAAAGAAGAGATCAAAGAAGAGAAAAAAAGGAAAGAAATGGCTAAGCAGGTACTCTATCAACTCTGCCATATCAAAATGATTTACATCTTGTGAATTTGATATTTGATATTTTTCCCGTCCATGTGTCTATCGGTAGTAAAGTTTAAAATGAAGCACTAGAAAAGCTCACAACATTCATGATGTATTTTAGACTCCCCAAATAGGTGGTAAAAGTTAGAATTGTATATTATCTGTAGGTGATGTAAGCTAATATAATCACAGTAATTTATCAAATAAGTTGGCAGCGCCTGTGGCTCAAAGGAGTAGAGCGCCGGCCCCATATGCCAGAGGTGGCAGGTTCAAACCCACCCCAGCCAAAAATCATAAAAAAAAAAAAAAAACCTGCAAAAATAAAAATAAATAAATAATTTATCAGGGCAGCGCCTGAGGCTCATCAAGTAGGGCACCAGACCCATATACCGAAGGTGGCAGGTTCAAACCCAGCCTTGGCCAAACTGCAAAAACAGAAAAATAGCCGGTCATTATGGTGGGCGCCTGTAGTCCCAGCTACTCGGGAGGCTGAGGCAGAAGAATCGCCTAAGCCCAGGAGTTGAAGGTTGCTGTGAGCTGTGTGATGCCACGGAACTCTACTGAGGGCAATAAAGTGAGACTCTTTCTCTACAAAAAAAAATAATAATAATAATTTATCAAATGAGTTGAGAAGGGAAGAGATTGATGTTTTCATAATTAACCTAGAATGGAATTCTTAACACTTGGAAAATAGCTATTTGTTCATAAGAGTAATTGGGAACCATTATGCTTGGGTCTCTTTGTTTTGTTTTATTTTTTTCTGCCTTATTTCATTTATCCTAAGCTTACAGTTAACACTCTTTGTAGGTGTCATTCATTTCGTTACTTATCTCCTATTTAAATTGTGTAGAAGAGGAAATTTCATTCAGTGATAGAAAAGAATGATTCAACAGAACAGGTTTAAAAGGCAGTGGTGAAAAAAGGCAAAGTGCTTTTTCCTTTATATTTCCTGAATCTAGCTCAATCAAAAACATTCATACATGTTTGGAGTAATTCAGAGAAAAATTCACTCATCTTTTATAAAATTATGGAATTTAACTTAAGGACAGACACTATATGTCCCTAAGTTAAATGGTGTAATTATGTGGTATAGTAGGAAGAGGCTCTAATGGGTAAATAAGCAGCTGGCTGAAACAGAGCTTTGACACTTTTACTGCCTAGCTCTGTGACTTTGACAGCTGACACCTCACCCCTAAGATGGGACTGATAACACCTTCCCTTCTGTCTCCTGTAGTTATTCCTACATATGAATATGTACTGCCCTATGTGAAAGTGTCAAGTAGCATACCCATGTAAAACAGTATGTTTGCACCAGCTCCGCCGTCTGTGTGCAACCTGCCTTCCTGTCAGCCCCTCTGTGCTCGCTCTTTGAATCCTCTCTTCTGTTCTATCTCTTCTTGCTCTGCTCCCTAATTTTTCACATACATTCCAAGATTATAAGCATTTTTATTTACAAAAATCATATTCTTTTGAAACTGTGACCTGAACTTCAGTTCTTGAGAGAGCACATACTTGGGCCTTAAAAATATATACATACATATTTTTTTTTTTTGGAGACAGAGATTCACTTTGTCACCCTGGGTAGAGTGCGGTGGCATCATAGCTCACAGCAGCCTTAAACTCTTGGGCTCAAGTGATCTTGCCTCAGCCTCCCGAGTTGCTGGGACGACAGGCACCCACCACAATGCCTGGCTATTTTTTTTAGAGACAGGGTCTCACTGGCTCAGGCTGATCTCGAACTTGTGAGCTCAAGCAGTCGACCCGCCTTAGCCTCCCAGAGTGCTAGGATTGTAGCTGTGAGCCACCACACCTGGCTGCATTAAATTTTTTAAAGTTGATTTCAACATTATTTCACTTGTAAGCAATCAGCTTGAATAAAGTGTACATTCTGTGCAGAATTCATAATTATATATCATGATTATCTTCCATCTATGACTTACATCCAAAGTAGACTTGACTTTACTTTTTCTAGGAACGTTTGGAAATTGCTAGTTTGTCAAACCAAGATCACATGTCTAAGAAAGACCCAGGAGGACACAGAACAGCTGCCATTCTACATGGAAACTCTCCTGACTTTGTAGGAAATGGTAAACATCGGGCAAACTCCTCAGGAAGGTCTAGGTAAGTCCTGAGGATTTCTGACCTGAGAGGATGAAAGATGTAGAAGGATTTAAACAGCTTGTCCTGATGTTTGATGGAATTTTTAGGTAACAGTCCTAATAACTTTTTTCAAAACCTATGTAAATATATTAGCAGTATAAAACAAAATTTTCATTTAACACTTAGCAAATATCTGTAATGAAACTAGTTTTGTAGTTCATTCTCCTTTATGACAGTCTGATACATCACAAACATGCCCTCAGAACAGTTTGATTTGGTTTTAGTGACTATTCAGTAAGTGATTTGAAATTTTTTCTTCCAGCCAAATCATCTTTCTATGATTCATTCAAGGGGAGCTACAGTTCTCCCTCTGGGTACTGCAGTGGGCTCCTTCCTTGTTCCCCGTCACCAGAGATCACTTGAAAATTAATACTTCTTCCTCCACAGTTGTTTCCACTAACGAATTGTGACTTGATCTGTTTGTTCTCCTGTAGACCAGGTGTGAGTGGCTGGGTTATTAAATAGTGTGGGCACTTCAACTTCATTTCATGTTTAAACTATCTCTTGTGAACCACCAAAGAGCTCTGAAAAGCAACACTTGGGCGGCATCTGTGGCTCAAAGGAGTAGGGTGCCAGCCCCATATGTCGGAGGTGGTGGGTTCAAACCCAGCCCCAGCCAAAAACTGCCAAAAAAAAAAAAAGGAAAGAGAAAAGAAACACTTTAGGTACCACCCTAATGATTTATATAAACTTTTGGGTTATAGTTCATTTCTTAGAGAACCATTTTAGTTGTTTCCCTTATTATCTACTTTTTTTTAAGAAGCAAGCTCAGAAATTGTTTTGATATTAATGTTTACCTCTATTGGGGAAAGTAAGTCTTTAAATTATTGTTTCTGGTAACAATTCATTTTTAAGATTAAAACTCCTTAAAAAGGGGGGGGAAATTTTAAGTCTTTACCAAATTATTTTTATTTTTGCAACTGAGCTTCCAGTAAACAATAGAATTTGAAATCGTCAGAGAATTTCACTAGGAAATAGCTCATAAATTTTTATTGTAATAGAAACAGCTGAATTCTGGAAAACAATTTTCTTAAATCTACACATCTCCATTTTTGTGGCTGACTATAAACAGTGGGTCCAAGGTTAAACTTGCTTTTCAATCAAAGATAACAAATTTATTCAGCGGAGCATGGCAAGTTCTTTCTTCCTTCATTGTGGGTAAAATAGTTATGTAATGCCTGTAGAATGGCATTAGTATGTCTTGATTAGAACAATAATCTATCAGCATCCAAGAAGAAAGATGAAAAGAAATCCTTTTTATCTATTTCATTAATTGTTTGTCAAGTCTGTTGCACATACAAGTTGCATATCCCCTATCCAAAATGCTTGGGACGAGAAATGTTTCTGATTTCAGATTTATTTCATATTTTGGAATAGTTACATTACATTTACCAGTTGAGCATCTCAAATCTCAAAATTTGAAATCCAAAATGCTCCAATGAGCATTTCTTTTGAGTGTCATATCAATACCCAAAACATTTCTGATTTGGGAGCGTTTTGGATTTCACATTTGGGGATTTGGGCTGCTCAGCCTGTGTCTGTGTGGAGATCTGCACTGGTGCTGACTGCGTTGGCTACTGACTGGGAAGGAAGGAATCTTTCTTTTTCATCTTTTTTTTTTTTTTTTTGAGACAGAGTCTCACTTTGTCACCCTTGGTAGAGTTCTGTTGCTTCATAGCTCACAGCAACCTCAAACTCTTAGGATCAAATGTTTCTCTTGTCTCAGCCTTCCAAGCAGTTGGAACTACAGGTGCCTGCCACAATGCTGGGCTATTTTTAGAGGTGGGGTCTCACTCTGGCTCAGGCTGGTCTCAAACCTGTGAACTCAGGCAATCCATCCACCTTGACCTCCCAGAGTGCTAGGATTACAGGCGTGGACCCACTGCACCTGACCTGAATGAATCTTTCTTTAAGTGTAATTTATCTGCTTCTGTGGATAAGAAATAAGTCCTTGATGCACCAAACTACATCATGGTATACTCTTGATTCTTATCCTTCCTTGTTGTTCACTGGACTTTAAGGGTTGGAAAGTCAAAGGAAATAAGCAAAATGCTCCTTTTTATTCTATCTGTTAGTAAATATATTAATAGTGTGAGTAGAGGCACCCTTTCTCTTAAGGTTGTTAGCAGGCGGTATTCAAATGAGCTGTGACTAAAAGCAGTAAAATCTAGAACTATGATTTACTCATTCATTCAACAGATACTGAGCACTTGCTATGTGGTGGGGGCCATTCAGAGTCCTGGGGATTCATCAGACAAAATCAAGAACTATGTATTCTGAATAAAGCCCCTTATAATCATTAGTGGGAGTGGGGGAGAAGGCCTCTATTTTCACAGAGCTTGTATTCCAGTTGGAGGGAACCACCCACAAATAAACAAGGCAATCTCAGGCAGGGTAATCCCTCTGCTGTGCACAGGATAGGAACAGAGTGTTTTGAGGAGAGACTAGGCGGCTGCTTTAGATTGGGCATTTGGAGGAAAAATATGAGGGTTGGATCTAGAAAGTCTTTAGATTGGAGGATATGAGACCTGGGTGACAAGAAGGAGCCAGCTGCCCAGAGATCAGCGGGAGAACATCTAAGCATAGGGAACAGTTGGTGCAGGTGACCTGAGGCTGGCATGGGCGTGTCGTGTGCCAAACTCACCAAACAGGATAGTGCAGCGGGGAGCGGGAGAGGAAGGGGCAGGTCCTAGGGGGCTTAATAGGCAGGTCAGGGGTTCAGAGGTAATGAGAAACTTTGGAGGTTTTAAATAGGAATATGATACCACCTGGTTCATGCTGTCTATAATTCTTCCTGGCTGCACATGGAAAATGGTCAGCAGGAAGACAGGAGGGGAGGAGTGACTTTTGCATCCGATTTCTTACTGCTCCCCTTTCCTTCACCACACCAGTCCTTAGAGCACGAGCTCCTTTGCGCCTCAGAGACTCTGCTGATCACTCATGCTCTTCCTCTGGCATGGCTAGCTCCTCTTCCCCTTCAGTTCTGCCCACAGACATGACCCCTGAGAGATGCCTTCCTGAGCCTCCCAACCCACTTCTCAGATTTGTCCCTCATCATTCCAGTCTCCGTTACATTTCTCTACATAGCACTACCACTAGCTGAAATTCTTATTCATTTGTTTGCTTTTGAATGTAAAGTCTGCGAGAGCAAAGGCTTCATCTGTGTTTTCCTCATACCTGAAACAGTGCCAGGCAGACAGAGTACTCACTCAGTAAACATCTGATGACTGGATGTGGTGGTGCATGCCTGTAATGTCAGCTACGAAAGAGGCTCGGGTGGGAGGATTGCTTGAGCCCAGGAGTTGGAGGTTGCAGTGAGCTATGATTGTGCCACTGCATGCCAGCCTGGGCGACAGAGTGAGATAAATAAATAGACAAACAAATCAGATGAAGGAAAGGCAGAAGGAAGGATGAGAAAGGGAGAAACCGTCTTTGGTGTTTATAGGGTCTGCAGCCTCTTCAACAGGGCAATTTTGCTCTTCTTGATCTGTGGGGGCGCCTATCGAGAATCAGTGAGGTTTTATTTAACAGAAGTTGTCCACTGCTTAAACAAGAGGATGAGGGAAAAAAGCACCATTCTAGCAGAAAGATTTTACAGGGCTGATACTCAAGGGCCTGGCCTCTTGACCCACCTTTTCACTGGTAAGTCTTTGTCTTTTTTTTTTCTGAGCTGTCACCCTGGGTAGAGTGCTGTGGCATCACAGCTCACAGCAACCTCCAATTCCTGGGCTCAAGCGAGTCTCCTGCCTCTGCCTCCCAAGTAGCTGGGACTACAGGCGCCCACCACAACACCTGGCAATTTTTTGGTTGCA
>CAUYON010165980.1:0-20489 GCA_963573935.1 Arctocebus calabarensis
ACCTGCTCATCCCACATGGCTGTGGTCATCCTCTTCTTTGGGGCTGCCATCTATACCTACATGCTCCCTACCTCCTACCACACTCCTGAGAAAGACATGATGATATCTGTCTTTTATACTATCCTTACTCCTGTGCTAAACTCTTTATTGCTTTAGGAATGAGAGCGTCATGGGGGTGCTGAAAAAAATGTTGAGTATGGCACCTATCTTTCAAGAAACTATAAAGTAGACAACTTATTGCTGATGATTTTGTCTCCTTTTCTCTAGATGTCAGATGTTTAGAATTTTATGCCAATGTTATTTCTTATACTCTGTTACCATGCTGCCTCATATCATGTTTGTCCCTTTCTTAGAAATGATTTCACTGTGCTAGAAAAGATTTTCAGTTTTACATTCTCTGTCCACTCAAAATTCTTATACTAATGTATTGATGTTACGTTTTTAGAAGTATTTAATTTTCAAAATTAAATACTCTTTAATTTTATACAAGAATATGCATAATAAAATATTTACAGGGAAAAATCCCATAAAGTGCTCAATGGTGAGATAGAAAGGAGGGAAAGACAGTGTAGGGTGAGAGAGAAGACCAAGGAAGCAAAAGGATTACAAATGAAGAGTTAAATATCAGACTTTTCTCATATCTCTTGTGTTATTTTTTTCTTTTTTTGAGAGATGGTAATGTGACATAACATCATGCAAATCATGCTTATTGCAATGTGCCTAATCATTACTGAGAAAATCCACTTGTCTGCCCACCTTTGTTGAGGGCTACAATTTTCTGAGTGATCCAAACCTGAAGGTATCTAGTGGGTGGTATCTCTCTGAAATAATTGGTACCATGTGGCATATTGAAGATATATGACCACATAAGGGACTATGGGAAAATTAGTAAACCCATGAGAAACGTTCAGGGACAATTGCCTGTCCAAGGTGGCATGTGAGCTGACATTTGAAGTATGTAACTTAGTAGACAAACAACAGAGAGAGGGTGTCAACATCCATTCATTTATTTCTCAAACAAACATGTCATGCCATATTATAATTTAAAAAACTAAAGATTAAATTCTGAATAACACATGGCTACTGTCCCTGAGAAGTTTGAACCGTAGATGTGGTTGTGTGTGCAAACAGATGTGGTAAAAGAAAATTATTTTTATGCTCGTATGCAAAGACTATAGCTCCCAAAGACTTACCATATGAGTTCTAACAGAGGAACTGGAAAGAAACTCTGAAGATCAGCATTGAATGGTGACCAGGAGTCACCATCACATTAGTGTGGAATTGTGGAGCTAAGGGAGCATGCTCAGGGATCTGATGTGAGAGAAAAGGCACAGCATGAGCAAAGATCAAAGGCTGTTCAGTTTGGAGATATAAGTGTTCCAGTGGTCCTCCTTTCCCACTAAAATTTTAGCCTCATTCCTTGCACTTCTGTGACCCAGTGTTTTACAAACAATAATGAGATGATAAAATTTGCATTTCAGAATTGTATTTCTGTGGTAATCAATCAGAGCTGTGTGAGACAGAAGACAGAATTACCAGGTAGATGAGAATGTTGAACTAAATTATGATGATCTAAGTGGAATAGACATTTCTTTGAAACCAGGACAGATAGGGAAGATAATTGTGGTAAGCTGGTTACCTATTACATAAAACTACAAATGTGTTGGTTGCATTCCTATAATTTTCTAATTGACTATCTCCAACTTGTGACTAATCAAAAGTACAGATTCCATTTTCCTCTTGACAAATTCAATTATTTCATGACCCTGCAGTTTTCTGGGAAAAGATATGACAGAATTTGTGTACAGTAGTTTTTCGGAAGTCAAATAGAGTGGATATAAAATGCTCATTCTTACTTTGGAAGACAAGAGTTAAGGAGCATATTGTCAACTCACAATTTGCTGGCCATAATGATAAACACATTTGATGATTCTATTTAAAACACTAAAATAACTCAAATAAATTAGCCAGAAAAAGATCCCAAACAACATCATTAAAAAAGAAGTTTTTCAAAAGAAGATAGACAAATGGCTAAAAGAAAAAAGAAAAAGTGCTCAACACTAATCATCAGGGAAATGCAAACTAAAACCACATGGAGATACCACCTTACCCCTGATAGAAGGATAATTATCAAAAACTCAAATAAACAAACAAACAAACAAAACAAGAAACTAGATACTGGTGTGGCCGCAGAGAGATAGGAAAGTTTACATACTGTTCTTGGGACTGAAAATTAGTCCAGCCTCTACAGAAAAGAATATGGAAACTTCCTTAAGGAAATAAATGCAGATTTACTATTTGGTATCTCACTACTAGGCAATCTCACTATTAGCTATCTACCCAAAGAATAAGAAGTTATTTTGCAAAAGAGACACACGCACTTGAATGTTTATTGCAGTATAATTCAAAATTGCAAAGATCTGAAATAAACCCATGTTCCCATCAATTAATGAGTGGATAAAGAAAATGTAATACAGCCACGTGCATGCACACACACTCACACCATGGGATCCTACTCAGCTATCTGAGGAATGAAATAATATCTTTTGGAGCAATTTAGATGGAATTGGAGAGCATTATCCTAAATGAATTATCTCAGGAAAGAGAACACCACATGTACTCTGTAGTAATTTGGAAGTAATGGGCACACAGAAGAAGGGTGGATGGGAAGAAGGTGAGGGGTGAAAACTTATCCGTTGGGTACAATGAACATTTTGGTTATAGGCACACTATAAGCCTTGCTCTAAGCCTTATATATGGTATCCATGTAACAAAAATATTTGAACTCCTTTAATTTTTAGAAATAAAAAAATTATGCATGTATGCATGAGGGTCCCACAAAATATACTCTAGATGAATACTATTCAGTCATTTAAAAAGACGGAGACTTTATATCTTTTGTATGTAACTGGATGGAAGTGGAACACATTATTCTTAGTAAAGCATCACAAGAATGGAGTAGCAAGAATCCTATGTACTAAATTCTGATATGAGGTTAATTGATGACCTAGTACATGAGGGGGATGTAGGGGGTGCAGAGAGAGGGAAGAAGGAAGGGGGTGGGAAGTTAGAGGGTGTGATGCAACTCTTGGGGGTGGAACATAATTATGAGAGGGACTTTACTTAACAAATTAAATCAGTGTAAGCTGGTTCATTTTATCCTCAATGAATCCCCAACAACAACAACAACAACAACAAAAAAAAAAACACTCTGGGGGAATAAACTAAAACAAAGTATTTTCAAAAATGATTTTTGGGGGTAGAATTTTTTTTGATCAAATTTGTTATCAGCTTAACATATTCTATTAAAAATAGTGTTTTTTGAAAGCCTCCTGATAACCACCAGACAGAAACCTGTAGTAGATAAACAAACAACTAAAAAAAAAAAAGTATAGATACATTCCAATAGAGAAAATCACTCAACCATAAAGGTATATATCAGGAATGGAAAGAAAGGACAAAAGTTAGATATCAAGAAAGGAAAGAAGGAACAGAGGAACTACAAAAAATTGCCCCTATATGAAAACATAGAATGGGTGAAAGGATAAAAACAAAAAACAAACAAACAAACATGAACAAAACAAGAAACAACCATATGCTGCCCACTGGAGACACTGCTTCTTTATACATGCATAGGGCAGACATAAACTGAAAGTGAAGGGGATGAAAAAGATGTTGCATGTAAAGGGAAACTAAAAAAGAGCAAGGGTAACTATACTTAAATCCAATAAAATAAACTATAAGTAAAAGACTATAGAGAGATAAAAGAAAGTAATATGGAGGACAATTCAGCAAAAGGAAATAGTAATTGCAAATATATATGTACCAAATATCAGATCAGTTAAATAAAAATAAAGCAAATTTTAATAGAACTAAAGGGAGAGTAAAATGGCAATACAAAAATAGCAAAAAAATCAACATATCACTTTTCAGCAATGAACAGATCATCCAAACATAAAATCAAATATTAAAGATCAGATTCAAATTTCAGTCTGGAATGATGAACCTCACAGACATGTACAAAACATTCCATCCAGTAGCTGAAGATTACTCATTCTCCTCAACTACACATGCAACGTTCTCTAGGATGAACCATATATTCAGCTTGTTCACAAAGCATGTAGTTTTTAAAATTAAATCATAACTGTGTACTTTAACGCATTAATGAGCTACAATGTGCTGATTTTATATACAATTTGGAATGCTTACATCAAACTGGTTAACATAGCTTTCACCTCACTTACTTAATTGTTGTGTTAAGTTATTTATACTCTACTCTTAATGAGTTTGACATGTTGTTTCCTTGCATTATGTACCATAGGTGAGGTCTCACCGATTATCCTCCCTCCACCTGGCTACCCCCTCCCCTCATCCTCCTCTTCTCTCCTTCATTCTGATAGTTGAGTTTTATCATTCGTACGAAAGTGTGGGTGATTATATATTGGTTTCATAATAGTACTGAATACATTGGATAGTTTTTCTTCCAATCTTAAAATACTTTACTAAGAAGAATATTTACCAGCTCCATCCGTATAAACATAAATGATGTAAAGTCTCTATCTTTTTGTGGCTGCTTAATATTCCATGGTATAGTCATGGAAACTAAATAAACTTGTGCTGAATGATAGGTGGGTCAAAGAGGAGATTAAGAAGGAAATTACCAAATTTTTGGAACAAAATGACAATGAAGACATGAATTATCAAAACCTATGGGATACTGAAAAGGCAGTCCTAAGAAGAAAGTTTATAGCACTGCAGGCTTTCATCAAGAGAATGGAAAGAGAGGAAGTCAGCAACTTAATGGGTCATATCTATCAACAGGACAAGGAAGAACATTACAACTCCAAACCCAGCAGAAGAAAATAAATAACCAGAATTAGAGCAGAGTTAAATGAAAATGAAAACAAAAAGAATCATTAAGAAGATCAATGAATCAAAAAGTTGTTTTTTTGAAGTTTAGCAAAATTGATAAACCCTTGGCTAACCAAACCAGAAACAGAAAAGTAAAATTCTTAATATCATCAATCAGAAATGATAAAGGAGAAGTAAGAACAGACACCTCAGAAATTCAAAATATCCTTAATGATTACTACAAAAAAACTCTTCTATTCTCAGAAATATGAAAATCTGGAGGAAATAGAACAATACCTGGAAGCATGCCACCTTCCTAGGCTCAGCCAGAAAGAATTGGAAAAGATGAATAAACCTGTATCAAGCACGGAAATAGCATGAACTATATGAAATCTCCCAAAAAAGAAAAGTCCAGGACCAGATGACTTCACATCAGAAAACAAGTCTTTAAAAAGTTATATCTAGGGTACAGGTGAAACTTACTAAATGAAGAATACAAATGTCTTAACACAGTAACTAAGAAAATGCCATGAAGGCTATGTTAACCAGTTTGATAAAAATATTTCAGATTGTATATTAAATCAGCACATTGTGCCCCATGACTGCATTAATGTATATAGATACAATTTAATAAAGGAAAAGTTATATCAAAATAATATCAAGCATCTTTTCTGAACAAAATAGTATAAAACTAGAAATTAATGGAAAAGAAACCTCAGAAACTTCACAAATACATGGAAATCAAAGAACATCCTCCTTAACAACGCATGGATCAATAAAAAAATTAAAAGGGAATTTAAAAAATACATTCAGAAAAATGAAAATGGAAACCCAACATATCAAAATCTGTAAGACACAGTAAAAGCAGTTCAGTAAGGGAAGTTCATAGCAGAGAATGTTTACATCGTCAACAAAGGAAGACCTGAAGTAAAAAGCTAAGTGTGTACCTGAAGTAACTAAGAAAACCAAGAATAAACTAAACCTAAAAATAATATAAAAATTAATAATGACATGCAATCTGAGATATTTTTATCAACCTGATTGGCATACCATTCATGATATTTTCTCGTTTACTATATGTACCCCATGGTTGAACTAATGTACACAGCTATGATTCAATAAAAAAAAAGAAAAGAAATAAATTTGCCTAAAGAGGAAAAAAAAATTAATAATGATTAGAGCAGAAGTAAAATAGAAAATAAAACACCAAAAAGATCATCTAAACTAAGGGTTGTTTTGTGAAAACATAAACATAGTTGATAAACCTAAGGGAAAAGGACAAAAAATAAAATCATAAATGGATAAGGAAACATCATAATTTCTACTATAGAGGGAAAAAAAAGATTATGAGGTCATGATGAATAATGATGTGCCAACAAATCTGATCACCTAAAAGAAATGGGTAAATTCCCTGATACATACAACTTGCTACAATTGAATTATAAAGAAATAGAAAATCAACAGGCTAATCATGAGTAGCACAATTGAAGTAGTAATAAAAAGTCTCCTTTCACATAAATCCCACAATCATATTAATTCACTGCTGAATTCTATCAAAAATTTAATGAACTAATACAAATTTTTCTCAAACTCTTCCAAAAATATGAAAAAGAGGGAATATTTCCAAATTCATTTTAAAAAGCCAGCATCCTCCTGATACCAACTCCAGACAAGGAAAAACAGGAAAAGAAAACTACAGAGCAATATCCCTTTGAAACATGAATGAAAAATCCTAACAAAAACACTAGCAAACCAAATTCAACAGCACATTAAAAAGATAATTCACCATGATCTAGTAGAATTTATTCTGGAGAGGCAAGGATGTTTCGACAAATACAAGTTAATAAACATTATATATAATGTTAACAGAATCAATGAGGAGAGCTATATAATTACTTAAATAAAGTCAGAGAAAACATTTGACGAATTTCCACATTCTCCTATGATAAAAAAAACATAAATTACATATGCAAAGAATATGCTGCAACATAATAAAGGTTATATATGACAAAACCAGAGATAACATAAGACTTAATAAAACAATGTTAAGAGCTTTTCGTCAAGATCAAGAACAATATAATACAGTACTTAAAGTCTCAGAAATAGCCTGAAGTGAATTGACATTGTTATGTTTTTTTCTTTTTCTTTAATTGCAGAATTTTCATTACTACTTTAATTGTATTACTCATTATTAGCCTAGTCAGATTTTCTATCTCTTCATAATTCCATTGTGGTAGGGTGTATGTAACAGGGAATTTATCCATTTCTTTTAGATGATCAAATTTGTTGGCATATGATTATTCATTATAGTCTGATGACAAAATGCTCAATCATTACTATTCATCAGCAGAATGCAAATCAAAATCAAAATAAGGTATCTTACCCCCCCTTTGTTACAATGCTCCAGTCATGAAAAAGACAAAACAAAAACAAAAAATGGTGATAAGGATGCAGAGAAAGGGCAATTTTTATATACTCATGGTGGGAATGAAAATTAGTATAGGCATTATAGAAAGCAAGTATGGAGACTTCTCAAAAATTTGAAGAGAGAACCACATAGGATCCAACAATTTTTCTACTGGGTAGTTAACCAAAGGAAGTGAAATCAGTATGTTGAAGGACTATCTCCACTCCCAAATTTTTTGCAGCATTATTCACAATATCCAAGAGATGGAATCTAAGTGTCCAACAATGAATAGATAGGTATTTTATGAGTATAAAGTACTGATGAAAGAAATCATAGATGATGCAACCAAGCAGACAAACATCCCATGCCCATGGATTGGTAAAATCAATGTTGTAAAAGTGTGCATAGTGATCAAATTGATTTAAACATGCAACAGAATTCCCATCAAAATACCAGCCTCAGTTTTCACAAACCTAGAAAAAATACTAAACTTCACATGGAACCAAAAAAGAGCTGGAATAACCAAAGCAATTTTAAGCAAAAATAAAATATCTTAAGGTATCACATTACCTGACATCAAATTATACCACAAGACTATAAGTAACTAAAACAGCATGGAACTGGTATAAATGTAGAGACATAGACCAATGGAACAGAATAGAGAATTCAGAAATAATACCATGTAGCTATGACCGATTGATTTTTGACAAACAATAAAAACATACTGGGAAAAGATGCCATATTCAATAAAAAATGTAGGAAAATTGAACAGCCACGTGCAGAAGAATAAAAAATACAACAGGATCCCTACCTTTCAGCATGCATGTATACAAAAATTAACTCAACTTGAATTAAAGACCTAAATGTAAGACCTGGAACCATAAAAATTCTGGAAGAAACATTACAAAAAACTCTTCTAGACATTAGCTTAGGCAAATAATTCATGACTGACCCCAAAGACAAATACATAGCAACAACAAAATAAATAAATAGGTTATTAAATTTAAAAATTACTTCACAATAAAAGAAATAAGAGAGTAAATAGACAACCTACAGACTGGGAGGAAACATTCACAAGCCATACATCTGATAAGGGGGTAATCTCCAGAGTTTACACTAACTCAATAAGAATTCAAACAAATCAACAAGAAAAGAAAAAATAACTCCATTAAAAAGTAAGCTAAAGACATGAACAGAAGTTTTCTCAAAAGTAAACACAGATCTTTGAAATACGACCTTGATTTTTGATTTGGATTGAATTGACTCTGTAAATCACTTTGGACAGTATGAAAATTTTAACAATGTTGCTTCTGCCAATCCACAAACATGACATTTTTTCCCATTTGTTTGTGTCATTTGTAACTTCTTTCCTCAGTGTTCTGTAATTGTACTTGTAGAGATCTTTTACCTCATTGGTGAGGTGTATTCCTAGGTATTTTATTTTCTTTATAACTATTGTGAATGGTATAGAGCCTTTGAATTGATTCTTCATTTGACTTTTCTTGGTGTATAGAAATGCTATTGATTTGTGTACATTGATTTTGTATTCTGAGTCTTTGCTGAATTTATCAATTGCAGGAGTCTCTTGGTGGAGTCCCTGGTGTTTACTAGGTATGACATTATATCAACAGCAAAAAGGAATAACTTTCCCTCCTCTTTCCCAATTTGGATGCCATTCATTTCTTTCCTTTGCCTGATTGGTCTGGCTAGGACTTATAGCACTATGGTGAACAGAAGCTGTGACAGTGGGCACCCTTATTTTGTTCCATTTCTTAGTGGGAAAGCTTTCAACTTTCCCCCATTCTCTATAATGTTGGCTGTATGTTTGTCATATATAGCTTTTATAATTTTGAAATATGTTCCTTCTATACCTAGTTTGCTGACAATTTTTATCATGAAAGTGTATGGATTTTATGCAGCTATTGAGATGATCATATGGTCTTTGTTTTTGTGATGAATCATATTTATTGATTTATATATTTTAAATAATTCTGGCATTACTGGGATGAAGCCTAATTATCCTGGTAGATTATTATGGTATTTTTTTTCTTGTGTCGGATTCAGTTTGTTGGTTTTATTGAGGATTTTTACATCTGTAATCATAAGTAATTTTGGTTTGTAGTTTGATTTTGTTGTTGTTTTGTTAAGCCCTCTCCTGGCTTTGGTATCAAGGTGATACTGATTTTCTAGAATGAATTGAAAAGTATTCCCTCCTTATTGATGATGTAGAATAAGTTCTTCACATTCAATCTCATCCACATCAGAATACCAAAGTCATATCTTATAGATCTAGAACATGATAATTTTATTCTTTGTTTTGAAACAGAAAGGGGCCAGAATAGTAAAAGCAGTCTTAAATGGAATGGAACCATCACATTGTCAGACTGCAAACTATACTAAAAGGTAATAGCAGACAAAACAGCATGGTATTGATCCAAAAAAATAGACATTGAACAATGAAACAGAACAGAGAATACAAATCTAAAATCATCCTTACAGCCAACTGACCTTTGACAAAACAGACAATAATATACACTGGGGAAAGGAAGCGCTATTCAAAAACTGGTGCTGGGAAACTGGATAGTCACAAGCAGAATGAAACAGGATCCATATTTCTCATCATTCACAAAATTTACTTTAAGATTGATAGAAGACTTAAGTATAAGGCAAAACATCATGGGAATTCTAGAAGAAAATGTGCAAAAATTTCTTCAAGATATTTAGGAAAAGAATTTATGATTAAAACCCCATTAAGACCCCAAAGACAACTACAGAGACAAACATAAAGAAAGGGAACTTGATTAGATTAAAAGACTTCTGAACAGCTAAGGAAATGAAAGAGCAAATAGACAATTTACAGAATGGGAGAACATATTTGCAAACTACATATCAGATAAAGGGCTAATCTCCAGAATCTGCAAAAACTCAAACTAATCAGTAAGGAGAAACAAACAAAAAACCCTAGCCCCATTATAAAGTGGGCAAAATCATGAACAGAAGATTTTCAAAAGCAGATAGACAGATGATGAAAAAGCAAGAAAACATGCTGAATATTACTAAACATGAGGGAAATGCAAATTAACAACACAAAGATATAATACCATATCCTTGTTAGAATGACTTTTATCAAAAAGATCAAAAATGGGCCAGGCTCATGCCTATAATCCTAGCTCCCTGCAAGGCTAAGGTGGTATGATTGTGTGAGCTCAGGAGTTTGAGAGCAGACTGAGCAAAATGAGACCCTATCTCTACTAAAAATGGGAAAAACTAGCTGGGCATTGTGGCAGGTTCCTGTAGTCCCAACTACTCAGGAGGTGTAGGCAAGGGAATCACTTGAGCTCAAGAGTTTGAGGTTGCTGTGAACTATGACAATGTGGCACTCTACCCTGCATGACAGAGTGAGACTCTGTCTAAAAAAAATAAATAAATAAAAAGGTCAAAATAATAGATGCTAATGTGAATGCAGGAAGAAAGACACAGTTCTATACTGTTGATGGGACTTTGACCTAGTCCAGTTATGCATGGTTTTCTATGGGAATTCTTCAATCCTTCAATAGGGCCAGACATATGATTTTCTTAAGGCTAACTCCTTCACTCAGGCTAAATCCTGTCCCAGACTCCAATGAGGAAAGCCTTCCTGAGGAATCTCATCCAGTCTACAGATGCTCACAATAAGATTCAGGAGGAATAATAGAACTAGAGAAACAGATGGAATATGCTTACCATGGAACTAAAAGGGAAATATTATCCAGCACTTCAAGCCAGATGCATAGTGAGGGTTTTCATAAAGAAAGTCAAAGAGATTACTGAGGCCAAAGAATGACATGTTTGGGTCACTGGAAGATGATGCCCATATGTGTGGCATATGAAACTAATATGCCAGACATATTAGCTAGCTTGCTCACTACTGTCTGTAACTCTTTATTTTTTTTGAAGTTTTTAGCTAGGGCTGGGTTTGAACCCGCCACCTCCAGTATATGGAACTGGTGTCCTACTCCTTTGAGCCACATGCGCTGCCCTGTCTGTAAGTTTTTATAACCACTATGACCCCAAGTCAACTGGTACAATGTAGAGGTATATGGCATACCTACTGGACAAGCTAATGAAATGAAATGACAAAAACATAAAAAAGTCAAAATATATCTGTAACAATGATAAAAATTATGTATTAAAGTTTATTAAAAGATATCAGCAGTCATAGTTAATATATTTTAATATAAATATGTTATTTAAAGATGACCAAACTTAAAAAATACGCAAGAAAAGGATAATGTAAAGGAAAAAAAAAGAAACAAAAAATAAAAACATGATGTTATATTTAGCAGAATACAAAACAGAATAATGGAATAGAAGTGCATTGGAATCAGAGTTGGATCAAGACATGAAAACAAATAGACTTGTACTTGTTGTGAGAAGTACTCCAGAAAGGGAAAGTAACAGTTTCTAGAATTCTAAACAACATAGTGCTGAAGTGGTCCCATAATGGGAAGAAGTCCAATTTAAAGGAGGCCTAGGCCCCATATTGTGAAGTTATTTACCCAAATCTAAAATGGCAGAAACTTCTGGGAATATACATCAAAAGTCAGAACTCAAAAGGCAATCTAGCATTACAGAGTTAATGCAAATTTTGTTAAACAATTTCTTTGCCTGCTAAAAACTGTGTTTTCTATGCTACCATTATCCTTCAGATAAAGTACCAACACTCAGCAGAAGACCCAACGTCAGTTACTCACTTGGAACTTATGGAAAACAAGACTTCTCCTTAGTTTTTAAAACAGCAACCGTTATTCTTTCTCAATTGGCACTGCTCTATCTGGCTAAACTTCCTGGAACTAATGCTTGCTTCCACTTTTGTAAATGTGAACTTATTTTGACACCTCCATAAAGGAAATATAGTAACTACTTGGTCTGTCTACTTGTGAGTCCAATAAGAGGACAAGGACAGAGCTGATCTGGGAGCTTGGCCATAAAACCCCCTTCCTCTTCTATCATCAGTGTTTAGGTGACTTTCTCTCCACTTTCTCCCCCACCAGGAGAGAATATTGCATTGGTTCCTGCTATACAGTATTCCTGGGAGCCAGAAAGCACAATAAAAAAGCCCTCAAATCTATTCAGAGATATAGTCTTGGGCACATCTCAATGACTTGTTCAGGACAACAGCCACTTCTACTACACAGGTTTGGTAAAAGGGTTAAGTGAAAATATCTCCTATAAAGCAGCACATCATGAACTATAAGATTACAAAAAAAAAAAAATGGCAAAATTTCAGTGAGAAGCCTACTGATTAAAGCAAATGAAAACCTCCCTTCTATGCTAAGAATAGCCCCATTATAAAATACAGCTCAAACAAATCCTTTCCTAAGAGCAAACATCACAAAATATAAGGTCCACAAAATCTGCAGTATGTATAATAGAGCATTGTAATACTTCACAAATATGCATAAAATAAGCTGGATGGCAGTCTCCACACTTTCTATTAAAAATAATTGCCGAGCTTAAAATAATCCCAGTAGGGCTTTTATTGACCTTTGTTTATTTTGCAGTTTGTTTTATGATGATTCTGCTGTTTTTGCTTCTTAATACTGACAAAGATGGGGGAAATAATTTGAAATGCAAGTGGGTCCTTGCCTTTCCACAGAAATTCAGTAGCAGGACAATAATGATGTTGTGCTCATATGATTTAAAAGTCACAGAATGGGAAAGCGTGATGACTCACGCCTATAATATTAGCACTATGGGAGGTAGAAGTGGGAGGTTTACTTGGGATCAGGAGTTTGAAACCAGTCTGAACAAAAGTGAGGCCCCATCTCTACTAAAAATAGAAAAACTAGCCAGGAGTAGTGGCCGGTGGCCAGGAGTAGTCCCAGCTACTTATGAGGGTGAGGCAGGAGGGTTGTTTGAGCCCAAGAATTTGAGGTTCCTGAGAGGTATGATGATGGCACGACACTCTACCCAGGGCCACAAGAGTGAGTCTGTCTCAATAAAAAAATAAATGAGGCCAGGTGTGGTGGCTCACGCCTGTAATCCTAGCACTAGGGGAAACTGAGGTTGGTGGATTGCTTTAGTTCAGGAATTCAAGACCAGCTTGAGCAAGAGTAAGACTCTGTCTCTAAAAATAGTTGAGCATTGTGGTGAGGACCTGTAGTTTCAGCTACTAGGAAGGCTGAGACAAGAGGATCTCTTGAACCCAAGAGTTTTAGGTTGCTGTGAGCTATGATGCCTTGGCACTCTACCCAGGGCAAAAGAATGAGGCTGTGTCTCAAAAACTAACTAACTAAATAAATAAATGGAATAAACAGAATTCAGGAGCAAGCCGAGGGCCTAATATGAAAGTGAGTTTTATTTAGGAGTTGTAGAAAATCTACTCCGAAGACAGAGCAGAGACTAGTTCTCCCTGTGGAGTCCAGCCCCCCATGGGTTACAGTGGTTAGCACCTCTACTTAAGCAGTTGGGATCATTACATGCTAAACCCTGGGAGGAATATTCATGTTATTTCTTGGAAAAAGTTGTTTTCCTGGAGTTAGAGTGACACCCTTCTTTTGACTAATTATGGTCAAAATGACTGTGTCGTGATGATAGGTGCATGAGGGAAGTGGGAGGTTTCCTTAGAAACTTGTATGGTGATGCAGGCATAATGAAGCCACAAGGTCACAAAGCAGTCAATTCCACCACTGTTTTGCCGCTAACCAGTTGGAACTTGTTCTGTCTCCTATCCTGTTTTGATCAGGGTGGTTCTAGACTTTTTTTTGAGACTTCCTGATTCAGTTAAGCAATTCTTCCCACTGTTCCAGCCTATAACTGGAGTATCCCACTTGGAGCAAAAAGCATTTTCTTCTCTTCAGTAAGGTGTCTTAGAGCTAGCCATGAAGGAAATTTTTAAACCTCAACAAAAGCTTTCTTCCCAGAAATTTCATCTGTACTTTCTGTCTTATACACACTTCAGTCTGTTTCCAAAGTGCTTTTTATTTCAGCCAATACTTGTATTGATCACGCATGGAACTCTCTGTCCGAACACTCAGACAATGTGAACAATGACACAAATGTACTCCAAACAAATGGAAGCCAATGTGCCAACGACCAATCAAGTACATGCCTGTTCTCATTAATAAAAGAATTTTACCACTGCTCTCTCACTATCTGGCTTTCAGTGAAATGTAGTTTCTTCTTTTCTTTAGTTAGACTTCTGAGACAGAGCCTCGAAAGAACTTCTCAAACCTCCACAAAAGCTTTCTTCCCGGAGATTGCATCTGCACTTTACTATTAAAAGAGACTCTTCTCCAGCCAACACTTGTATTGATCACGCATGTAACTCTCTCTTGGAAGACTACAGGCAAGGGAATGTTTACCTAAACATGCCCCAAACAAATGTAAGCCAATGTACCAATGGTCATTCAAGTACCTGCTTGTTCTCAGTGAGGAGAGAGGTTTTCCACTGCTTGATCATAAAACCAGCAGTATCCTACTTTCAGCTTCTTCTCTTCAGTATGGCTTCTTAGATGGAGCCGTGAATGAAGTTTTCAAACCTCCATCAAATCTTTCTTCCCAGAAGTTTCATCTGCACATTTCTTCTTCTACACACTTCTGTCTGTTTCCAATGTGCTATTTATTCCAGAAAATACTTGTATTGGTCTCACATGTAAGTTTCTCTCTCAACTCTCCTGGCAAGGGAATGTTGACACAAATGTGTCCCAAACAAAGGTAAGCCAATGTGCCAATGGCCATTCAACTATTTTCTTGTTCTCAGTGAGAAGAGTTTTACCACTGCTCCAGCATTCGGAATCTCTGCTTTCAGTGAAATGCAGTTTCCTCTTTTCTTTAGTTAGGTTTCTGAAAGCTAGTCGCTAACCAAGTTTTCAAACCTCCACAAAAGCTGTCTTTGCAGAGGTTGCATCTTCACTTTACACTTTAAACAGACTTCATTCTGTTTCCAAAGTGCTATCGATTCCAGCCAATATATGTGTTACACATGTAATTCTTTCCCTGAACACCCATGACAAGGGAATGTTCAAAATATTCACCAAAAAATGTAAGCCAAAGTCTAAGACCCTCCAAATATGTGCCTGTTCTCACTGACAGGAGAAGTTTGCCACTACTCCAGCTTATAACCAGCAGTATCCCTCTTGGAGGGATACTATCTATTCCATCCAATACATGTATTGATCACACATGTAACTCTCTCTCTGTCTCAATGTTATGTATAATAAAATGCTGCTATAGGACAAATAAAGCCTCCATTCTAACAAAATAAAGCCAAAACCAAGATGACCTTCTCTGTGGTTCTACTGTCCGAATCTCCTCACATGGACCTCATTAGTGGAAACCAAATCAGAGGTGAAATCTCAGCTATGTTGAGTTTATATACGTAGATTTTCATTTTACAAACATGACACTGAAAAGCACATTTGAAGTTGGTACAAACTATGACAAGCATGCCAATTGCAATAGTCATTGCAAATGGATTCATTATTGCAATATAGATTTAAGGTTTTCACATAACTTATTTTTTTTTTCTTTTAGTATTTGTGGCAATTTCCTGTCATATGTCAGTCAGAATATGTTTGGTTTCTTTACCATGTTATCTTTGTTAATCTTCCTTGTTTAAAACTTCTTTGCTTTTCTCTATCTCTCTCTGTTCTTAATTATGGGTTTGTGTGTTTGTGTGTTTGAGAACTCTTGTTTTTTTTAGATGTTTGGAATAGTCTTCTAGTTAAAAAAAATAGTGTACTTCAGTGTTTCTACATCAATTATTGAGTTTCATTTAAGGGGAAAGAAGAGTTAATTTTCACATTCTACTTTCCTCATCACAATGTATCCAATTTATTTTTAGTTATATTATTCATATTTTAGAAAACCTTTAAGAATACCATAGTGCACATGTACTTTAATGAGATATTCTTAATTATGTCTCTGTTAACTGGATTATCAGCTTAAATTCTGAAATGGTTTGTTTTTCCAAGGAAGATGTTGTGTGAAGTTATAAAGCAATAGGAAGATTTCCCAGTAGGAGTTGTCCTTACTCATACTTTCCACATCCATCACACCAAAAGTTGGATTTTTTTATATTATTACTTATATTATAGTGTTTTGTGGCATTCCTGTTTTAATTTTAGTCATGCCTTCATTTGCTAGTGGTATATACTCATATTGGGGCTACTATTAAATGATTCTAAGTCTCATCATGAACTTTCTAAAAATAATTTCTCCATCACTTTGTGGGCTAAAGGTTTGTCTTCATCCAGTTTTATTATCAAAAATTTATGGGTGTTCTATTTCTAAAGCATTCTGTGTTTGAAATTCCTTATGTTCCTTAAAACTGGAAGAATGGATTTGCTGTTTTCAAAATAAGCTAAGAAAATGATAGTAAGTACTCTATTTGTCTCTACATTGTTGACTTGATGTTTTGCTCATATTTTCAAGAAATTATAAACTTATTCTCATAATCCCTTATTTTTAGGAGATATATAGATAAATGCAAATGCTCTACTATATCACATTTTAAGAAGATATACCTGAGTATATTTTCATTCTGTCCATTTAGTTTATTTTTTAAACATAGTAATTATAACCTGTCTTTTTTTTTCTTTTCCATTTGCTTCTTCACCTTTAAATTTTGTGTTTTATTTTCCTTCAAAAAAAGCCTCTTTTTCAACTCTTTAATCATTTTAGCCGATTATAGTTTTCGTTCATTTTTAGCATAACGTTTTTTTATTTTATTTTTGTTGTCTAGTTAATATTCAAGTTTTCTGGCTCAACGTTGATTTCAGTTTTTGTTTTCATGTACTCATTGGATGCTTTATGTTGTTTATTCCATGTTTGAACAATTGCATGTGCTAGTTTGAATCAGGGTCAGTCTTAACAGAACTCTGGACTATTTAGACAAAAAGATACATATCAATGCACTTTTTAAATGTTATTTAAGGATATTGATGTCATGGTCTGATAAAGATAGAAGAGGTAAAGGAGAGAAGTGTTTCCCCTCAACAGATTGGTTAATATTTGACCATAGCTGTAAGTATGAAGGTGTTACTCTTTGCCATGATTGTAGCAGAGGTTTTGGAAAATACAGGCAGAAAAATTCTCATTGTGTTTTAGTGAAATTCTTCTTTCAAAGAAGTATACATTGTTATATTTTTATTTCAAGGAAAATGATTTTTTATAATGTTGCAACATTTTATTGTATTTTTGCTCTCCTTTCTAGTTCTGTTCTTTATTTTTATTTTTGATATATGATGTTGCTTAAAGTGAAATATTTTATGCTTTCAATAAATGTCTATTTCTTCTTATTAATGTGTTTTCTTCAAAAATTAGTTTTAAAATGTTTTTAGTCTTTTAGATCTTTTGCATATTATACAGATTTCCTAAAATAACAAGTAATTAAGTGTTGACCAGTTCTGTACATACTCATTCTACCCATCATTGCATGACTAACATAAAATATGATTTTTTATCTTCTATTTTATCATTATGAATTAAAACCTCATTTCAAAAAATAATTTTCTGTTTTGTGGACGTTATTTAGAATTGTTCAACCTCTCCTTACAGTTGTTAGTTGTATAATGGCACCTATAATTTATTTCAGATTTATGAAGTATATTGTCTCAAATATTTATTTCCTTTGTCCTAACTGTGTTTGCAGTAACAGGGATGGGTAGAAGACTGGCATTTAATCAACATTTGTGGAGTGAATATATCAACCAGTGACTATCAAAATTTGTAGCATACTAACATTAATGAACACATTTCATATCTTAATGTAGGATCAATTTAAGATAGTCAACTGGAAACAGATAGAGTGATAGCTCATTTTGTTTACTCGAAACAAGAAGCATGTTTGTCACTCTTTAGGCCAGGGGTCCTCAAACTACTGACCGCAGGCCACATGTGGCCCAAAGAAGACATTTATCTGGCCCGCTGGGTGTTTTTGCCATCAGTACCTGTCCTGCTTAGCAGCTGATTCGTCCCGCATGTGTGGAGTGTGCACCACACTCTCCAAATCCCCTCCTTCTCTCTGTCTCTTGACTCCTCCTCTCAGTATCGAGTGAGACTGAGACTCGTGATCAGAGGAGTCACGAACTTGCCTATGCAGAGCCTGTTGTTGCCTGAGGACAAAAGTAAGAACAAGTTAGGAATTATTCTTTTTTAAAGTTAGAAATTCTATTTTTTTTTTTATTTTGCAGTTAGTAGGGCCATTTTTTGTGGTTAAGGGGGGCCTTTTTTTTCTGAAGTTAGGAGGTGTTTTTTTTTTTTTTGCAGATGGGGACACCTTTCTTTTTCATTTTAAATATTGTTTTTGTTTCCTTTTTTTTTTTTTTTTTTTTTTTTTTTTTGCAGTTTTTGGCCAGGGCTGGGTTTGAACCCACCATGTTCAGTATATGGGGCCAGTGCCCTACTCCTTTGAGCCACAGGCACCACCCCCATTTTGTTTTTTTGACTTCAAAATAAGATATGTGCAATGTGAATAGGAATTTGTTTATTTATTTATTTTTTTTTTAACTATAGTCCTGCCCTCAAATGGACTGAGAGACAATGAACTGGCCTCTTAATTAAAAAGTTTGAGGACCCTTGCTTTAGGCTTTTGTAACATTTTGGGACTGGCAGTTAATTACTGGGACCTGATCAAACTAAAAATCTTCTGTACAGCTAAGAACATAGTAAGTATAGCAAGCAGACAGCCCTCAGAATGGGAGAAAATATTTTCAAGTTATGCCTCTGACAAAGGTTTAATAACCAGAATTCACAGAGAACTCAAACGTATTAGCAAGAAAAGAACAAGTGATCCCATCTCAGGATGGGCAAAGGAGTTGAAGAGAAACTTCTCTAAAGAAGACAGGCGCAAGGCCTACAGGCACATGAAAAAATGCTCACTATCCTTAATCATCAGAGAAAAGCAAATCAAAACTACTTTGAGATATCACCTATATCCAGTAAGATTAGCCCACATAACAAAATCCCAAAACCAGAGTTGTTGGCATGGATGTGGAGAAAAGGGAACACTTCTACACTGCTGGTGGGAATGCACACTAATACGTTCCTTTTGGAAGGAAGTTTGGAGAGTACTTAGAGATCAAAAACTTGACCTGCCATTTGATCCTATAATTCCTTTACTAGGTATATATCCAGAAGAACAAAAATCACATTATAACAAAGACTTCTGTACCAGAATGTTTATTACAGCCCAATTCATAATTGCTAAGTCAGGGAAGAAACCTAAGTGGCCATTGATTCACAAATGGATTAATAAATTGTGGTACATGTATACCATGGAATATTATGCAACCTTAAAGAAAGATGAAGACTTTACCTCTTTCATGTTTACATGGATGGAACTGGAACACATTCTTCTTAGCAAAGTATCTCAAGAATGGAAGAAAAAGTGTCCAATGTACTCAGCCCTACTATGAAGTTAATTTATAGCTATCGTATGAATGGTACAACCCAACTATAACACAAGAATATGAGGAAAGGGGCAAGGGCAGGGAGAGGAGAGGGTAGGTTGGGGCAGAGGGAGGGTACTTGGTGGGGCCACACCTACGGTGCATCTTAGAAGGGTACAGTGAAACCTTGCTAAATGCAGAATACAAATGGCTTCATGTAATAATGGAGAAATTTCCAGGAAGGCTATGTGAATCAGTTTGATGAAAATAGTTCAGATTGTATATGAAACCAGCACATTGTACCCCTTGATTGCACTATTGTACAAAGCTATCATTTAATGATAAAGATAATAACATAAAATAAAATATTAAGCAATAATGATAATGATAATGCAAACAAAGTAATATTCACATTAAGGAGTACATCTATTATAGAATGTTTTGACTCTGATGCTCAGTATGGAGTCATCAGTTAACTTTTTATTTTTCTCCTAAAGTCTCAAAAAATAGACAACTAATAGTAACAAATAAAAGTAAAAGATAATTTCAAAAAACAGATCATTACAGATCTTATAGACAATACAAAAAGAAGAAATACTTCAAAACCATTCTAGTTAATCTGGATACACTTGATATTAAAATTGGAGAAAATATATCATTATAAAGGGGAAATTACAAGCATATTTCACTTATAAATGAGGATGCAACATTGCGGGCAATGTTTTTAAAGCCATGTGTTTCCCATGGTCCTAAGTAATTAGGAAACTATCTTCTGAATCTCTGAGTAGATTTTCCAGTTACCTTAAACACTAGACACTAGACTTTATGTAATTTCCTACCATCTGTCTCCTATGGTC
>CAUYON010165982.1:0-14509 GCA_963573935.1 Arctocebus calabarensis
AGAGACAGAGTCTCACTTTATCGCCCTGGGTAGAGTGCCATGGCGTCACACTGCTCACAGCAACCTCCAGCTCTTGGGCTTAAGCGATTCTCTTGCCTCAGCCTCCCTAGTAGCTGGGATAACAGGCGCCCGCCACAGCGCCCGGCTATTTTTTTGTTTTGCAGTTCGGCAGAGGCCGGGCTTGAACCCGCCACCTTCGGTACATGGGGCCGGTGCCCTACTCGCTGAGCCCTACTCGCTGAAGGAGCCGCCCGACATACTCTTTCTTAAAGTGATAGAGAATAAATATGTTAGAGTTTGTGAGCCTAAAAATGGTTTGTGGTTGCAACTACTCAGCCTGCCATTATAGTTGAAAACAACCGCAGGCCGTGCACAAAGGAATGGGTGTGGTTGTGTTCCAATAAAACTTTACTTAGAGAAAAAGGCAGTAACTCAAATTTGGCTTATGGGCTAGAGTTCTTTGACACTTGATAATGATACTACTGAGTGTTTAGGAATATTCAGTATGAGCCAGGGGCTGAGCCATGTGCTTATGTTATTATCCTCATTTTACAGGAGAAGAATCCGTTTTAGATAGGTTTTATAACTTGCCCAAGGCCACTCAGCTGGTAATGGATGGAGCAGAGATTCTGATTTCATTGCTGAGTTCCTAAGAAATGGTTACAAAAAAAGTGTTATGAAGGATAGGAGATAGAAGATACAATGATATTATTATTAATTATTATAAGTATTAACTAATAAGAAATAATAGTAATAATATTTACTGACAATTGGTTATATGCCAGGCACCATGATAAGTGCCTTATATGATGCTATGGATTGAATGTTTGTGTCCCCTAAAAATTTCATATGTTGAAATCCTAACCCCCCCCCCCCAAGGGAATGGTATTAAGAGGTAGGGGTTTGGGGGAGGTGATTAGGTCTTGAAGGTGGGGTCCTCGTTAATGGTATTAATGCCCTTCCTTGTAAAAGAGACCCTCACCCTTTCTAACATGTGAGGTTCCAAGAAAAAGATGGTCTCACCAGACACTGAATCTGTCAGTGTCTTGATCTTGGACTTCTCAGCCTCCAGAACTGTGGGAAATAAATGTTTATTTGTTTACAAGCCACTTAGTTTATGGTATTTGTTATAGCAGCCCAAATGAGCTAAGATACACAGGTTAACTCACGTCCTTCCCAAAACAACTCACTGTTAACTTTTGTTACCCCTACAAGGGAACTGAGGCACAGAGAGGTTAGATCACTTACCTTAGGTCACACAGCTGATAAGCAATGGGGTAGTCTTCAAACCTACACAGTGCTCTCCACCTCCCCCAATTGCTGTTTTGAAGCTCACAGAGGCTATGGTAATATTTCATTAATCATTGGATAGGACTAGTCCCTGACTAATTAGACTGTAGCCCCAAGTCGAGATCCTGGGCTCCCAGCTTGACCAGTTGCTACTTCTTTAGTTCCTTGGTCACAGGATAGTTCTAGGAGGTGGTTCTTTGCAGCCGGGGTTTGCCAACCAACCAGAAAATATTGAAATATGTACAGAATTGGGGCAGCTCTCCCATCTGTTCTGTGCAAGGTGGGGGATGCTCTGAAGAGGTACATCTGGGCTGTGTGGACCAGCAGAGCAGGAGGCCCAGGTGGTGACTAGAAACACCAAGGGCGTCACCAGATTCTCAGAGCAAATGCCAGTCAAGGATATCTAAGGCCTGGGATCCTGGAGAGAAATAACCTCAGGCTCTGGGCATCAACCTGCCCCCAGGGGGACTGGGGCCAAGACCCACACCCCTTCCAGCTCTCCTTAGAGACAGGGGCCTGAGTCCTGAGTTTGTGTCTGAGTCAGAGGCCTCGGCAGGAAAATAAACTTTCTGTACTAAAAAGAGGAGGAGGGAGAAGCTCATTTTTCAAAAATAGGAAAGGCAGCCCTGTTGCTATGACAAATTCCTCATGTTGCTTCGTGTTTTCAAGATTTTGAAATTTTTTTTTTATGACCCACATACAAAGGTACATACAGTCTCCTTGTAAAAATACATGACAAAAATCTCCATCTTACACCCGATTTGAATGAGTATCAGGATGACATAAGGCCCAGGAGAGTGTGTGTGGAGGCCTTTGAAGGCTCTGGGCTCTCTGACATTTAGGCCCTACCCCACCCCACCCCACAGTGAACCTCAGAATGTGTCTATAGATTTCACTACAAATGTGTGTTTATTGTAAAAGTATCTGAAAAGGCCTTAAAATAATTCGTGCTCTATGGCTTTTCATGAAGAATAAATTATTCATTGTGTTCTTATGATTTGTGCTTTTCTATTTCTAAATGATGTGAACACCAGAGAGTTATAGCTGATTCACGAACATGAAATGTCTGATCATGTATGTATCAGACATTTAATGATTTCGATGTTGTGGTTTTCTTTTTGGTATTCTGGCACCAATTCACTTAGGATTTGAGGTTTCAAATATCTCTGAAGACCCTTGACAAGGTCGTAGACTCTAGGCTCTGCCCTCAAGGTGAGGCCATGTGGCCTCAGTCTACTCATCTGCAATATAGGCATGATTCAAGAAAAATTCTTAGGGAAGTAGAGGTAAAGCAAAGAAGAGGAGGGGAGGGACAGATAGAGTGAAGAAGAGGAGGGAAGGTAGAGATAGAGTGAGGAAGAAAAGGTGAGGCAGGGAGGGAGAGATGAAAGAAACACACAGAGATAGTGACGAAGCAGATGGAGCAAAGTATAAATAATTGGTAAAGCACCCAGTAAAACTATACTGGTACTATTTTTGCTACTTCTCTGCAAGTTTCAAATTAGATCAAAACAAAGTCCTCCCCACCAAAGTAGTAGTTCTGGGGGTGTTAGATTGACTGGAAGCCTTGGAGCTGTGCCCACATGGAGTCCTGGAGGGCCTGAGGAGATCCAGTGTGTTGAGGTGTGTGGCCCCACCATCCCGGTTTTCTTTTTCCAGACAGGTCCACTTCCATTAGCCTTATATTTTGGGGTTCCATGTGGATTCTTCTGGAAGAAAGGGATCCTCTAAAGACAAAGTCCAGTGGCCAAGGAGTTGGGCAGGTCCAGCAATTTCTGAAGCCTTGAGTTTTCCAAACAGAGAAGACAGAAGCAGTCAAGCACTGGCTGGGGACTGATGGCTGAGGAGGGAGGAGGGTAGGCAGGGGCCAGAGCTTGGCAGGAGCAGGGAAGAGAAGCAGGGTGGAGGAGGAAGACATGGACACAGTGAGCTCCAGTCTGCCAACTTTGCCTGTCAGCACTCAGAACATGCCAGAACTTTTTGAGTACTAACTTCTTTCATTCTAACAGTACCAGGTACAACTACCATGCCTGTGTTATAGAAGATGAAACTGAGGCTCAGAGAGGCAAAGTCACTTAGCAAAGGTCATGCAGCAAAGTGGAGCTGAGATGCAAATCCAGGTGCCTGGCACCAGACCGTGGCTCTCTTTTTTCTGTGCTACACACAGCAGGAGCAGGGACTTGGTGAAAGATGCACGGTCAGAGCCAGGAGGGAGAGTGGGAGACAGGCTTCCAGAAGCAACTCACAGAGGTACAGTGACTCTATGTACTAAGTGCTCACTCTGAACCCATGTTGTGCACACCATGTGCATCTTCTCAGAGAATGCTCCTAACCAGTCCTGTGAGGTCAGGTTTACTTTACAGTAATCTCTACTTTACAGGACAGCCAAGAGAAGCCCAGAGAGGGGAAGTGACTTGCCCAACATCAGACAGCAAGAAAGCGTCAGGATTTGATCTTAGGCCTTTCTGACCTCAAAAGGTTGTATTCTTGATCACTGGGCTGACTATCTTAAAATGCAATGGCCTTGGCCTTGCTCAAGCCCGAGAGTTTGTGGTTGCTGTGAGCTATGATGCCATGGAGCTTTACCCAGGGCTACAGAATGAGACTCTGTCTCAAAAAACAACAACAACAAAAATGCAGTGGTCTTGGTGCGTCTTATTCATTTCCAATAGTTCATACTAACAACTGGACCTGGAGAGGGAGGTGAGGGTATGGGGACTGGCTCACGTCATCAAACATTTCCAGTATGGGTCAGGCCCTATGTTGGAGCCAGGGTGACAGCAGTGCAGAGGCAGAGACAGAGCAGTGTGATTTGAAGAGGATGAACATGTTGGCTAAGTACAGACCCACTGACAGATGGGGCAATCAATTCTCAGGTAAGGGGGAAGAAAAGAGGCAATCCTGGAAGGCTGCCTGTAGAAGAGAACATCTGAGCTAGGTTGAAAAGATGACCAGGAGGTTACCAGGTGGCCAGGCACAGGGTGGTTACAAAGGGTATTTCTGGCAGAAAAGATAGCTCCAGCAAAGGTGTTGAGGCTTTAAACTTCAGGTTCAGAGTAGAAGGAGGGGTAAAAGTTGGCCATGTGGCTGGGGGGATAGCCAGGGTCCCAAAAATCCTGTGTGTGTGTGTGTGTGTGTGTGTGTGTGCGAGCGCATGCGTGTGTGTCTAGAGGAGGGGCATGGAGGCTCTCTGGGAACAAGGAGGGTCAAGGAACTGCTCAGGACGTGCTCTGTGGCTTTAGGCAGTTGGTAACACTCTCTGGGCCTCCATTCCACTCCCTGGAAGATGGAAGCTTTCCCAGAACCAAGTTATGTGCTATAGGACATCACTTGAGAGTCTAGAAACAGTCACAGGTCTTACGTCAGCTCCAAGCTTCTTCCTGTCCCTGTCTGGGGTCCAGGAGAAATGGGGCAGACCTCTCCACCCCCAACCCTACATCCAGGGTGGTCCACCAGTCCCAGAGTAGAAAACTGTCTCTTGCAGAAGGAGGTGCTGGGTGGGCAGGGCCCTAGGGCTCACCAGGGAGCGGTGGGCCACCCAGAAAGCCCCCTCAGAGCTGGAGCCTCCTCACTTCATGTCCCCATTCCTACATATCCCCCTCAATGCTCTTAACCCTTTCCAGTCCAGACAAAATCTAGGAGTCTGGATGTTCATCTAATGAACAGAACCAACTGGACCACCAGCATCTTCCTTCCATTTCTCTTTTTCAGTTCCCCAAACTCAGCTTCTCACTTCTGTCCTTCTTTCCCTTCCAGATAGTCCTCAAGCCCTCCAGGAACCCCCTCCTTTGTACCCTCCCACTCTGAGTCTCTTGTTACCCCTTTAGCACAGACTATGCAGACATATATCATGTTTCCAGTACAATTTTTGTCTGAGGGTGTCACAAATGTCTTGGCCCAAGGCCAGACCATCCTGTCTTTGTAACTTTGCAGTCCTCTCAGGGGTTCAGAACTAGAACTTGGCCTTCAGGAGGGAGCCCTTGGGTCCTCCTCAGCCCAGATTGTTTGAGGAGGTTGCTGACTTTGGTCCTCCATCTATTTATTCATTTAACAAACACATTCAGTGAGCAGCTCCTTTGTGCCTGGCACCAGACCCTGCCTACATGAATGAAGCTTTAAGTGTAGAGAGAGAAATGGATGATATAGCAAAAATGATCACTGCATTGCGATTGAGGTTGTCGCTGCAGAGGAAGACAATGTGTTATGGGAATAACCATCAGGGCACTGACCTAGTCCTGGGTTTGGGAGAAAGTCACATTTCAGTGAATAAATCTGAAGATTTGGCTCCTCCTGGATCTCCTTTTGGCTTTGCCTTCTTTTTATTTTTCTCTTTCTTAGGCGATGAGGCTGGCAGAAGCCAGATTAGAGGGGATTTTGATAGACCAGAATCAAGACATTGTAATGAGGAGCCATGGAATGTTATTGACCAGTGGAGTAACATTGAACATAAAGCAGCATCAGGAATGGCCAATTCTAGCAGCATCCCAGGACAAATTAGAAGGCCTACATTTGGGAAAGTAGGCTTTTAAATATCCAGTAGAAGAGGGGGAATCCAACATTTATTGCACACCAACTGTGTACCACACTCTGTTTTAAGCACATTGTGTATGTCAACTCATTTTCCCATCAACCACCTGAGGTAGAGACTGTACTGCTCCTATTTGTAGAGGAGAAAACTGAGATTCAAAGAGGTTAGGAAATTGCATAAGGTTGCATGGCTAGCAGGTAGAATAGGGACCCAAACCCAGATTTACCTGCTACCAAGGTCACTGTTCTAGTCTTTAATATAATAGTCCTTGTACTGCTTTTCTACTGCTGCTATAACAAATTGTCACAAATTTAGTGTCTTAAAACAATACAAATTTTTATTCCTATAGTTCTGGAGGGACATGAACCTTGGAGACTAAAATCAATGAGTCTTTGGCAAGGGCTGGTTCCTATCGGAGGCTCCGGGGACAATAAAATCCTTGTTTATTCCAGCATCCAGAGGCTGGCCTCATTCCTTGGCTTGTGGCTCCATCAGGTAAATCTCTGCTTCCTTCTATCTTCTCCCCACTATCTTCTCCCTCCTCTGATCTCCTGCCTCTCACTTATAAGGACCCTTGTAATTACATTGTGCCCACCTAGATGTTCTAGGCTAATGTCCCCATTGCAAGATTCCTAATTTAATCACATCTGCAAAATTTCTCCACTTTACCATGTAAGGTAACACATTCATGAGTCCTGGGGATTAAGACACGGACATCATGGAGGGGGAGAAGTTATTATTCCAGTCATCACCTTTCAGCCAATTTCTCCTGGTCTTCCAGCTACTGACATCTTTAGGATGTGTTCATTGTCCAAGAGTCTTTCCCAGTGATTAGGAGTTTCTTAAAAAGCATCATAACTCCTTTGAAATGGAAAGTGTCCAGGAGGAGGCCAGCTCTGTGAGGGTGGGTCAGGGTTGCCTTGTTCACTAGCCTGTACCTGGAATAGAGAAAGTGTCTAATAAATGCATATTTAGCACTGAATGAACCAGAAAAGAGAAATGACGTGCTCAAGGCCACACAGCCAGGCTATGGCTGGAATGAAGCTCTCATTTCTATGTGGCTTGTTAATGTCTTAAAGAAAGTTTGAACTTGGAGAGTTTACCATGTCATAGAAAGCATCTTTGAAGCTGAGGAAGGAACCTGAGATTGGCTCCTAGCCAACTGATGATCAAGGAGATTCAGGAAACTGTTGAGCTTTAACTAGAGTGTTAGGATCAACCAGACATAGATACCGCAGGGTTTGGGAATCCATCTACAGTAGGATTAGCAAACACCAGGACTGCACAGTGGCAGAGCTGGAAACAGCCTCCTGGTCTCCTGAGCCAATGGGCTAGACTTTTAATAGAACAGAGTGGGATGAGAAAGCAACTACTCCCATCCCCACCCCCCAGGTCCCAAGTAGGCATTGCTAATAGGCCTCTGTGAACAGAGTGGGATGAGAAAGGCAACCACCCCCATCCCTACCCCTAGGTCCAGGGCAGACATTGCTAATTGATCTCCATGCTCTTTCTAGCCAGGCCTGGATGCGGCCTCAGATTCCCTTTAACTTGGAGTTCTGGGAGTCAAGAACCAACCAACTGGAGTTAGCATCAAGGTGAAGCTTCATTCTCCATCTTGACCAAGGAGTTTCCAAGGGTATAAACAGAGGTTCATTTGCATGCCCAGAAGGGGACCACCTCTTCCTCAAGTACCAGTATCCCTATTTCAGGCCTTAGAAAGTTCAAAATCCTATTAAAACAAAAGCAAAAACAAGCAAACAAAGGACAAACAAAAAGTCATCTACATTCCAAGGAAGAAAACATTATACTTTTCAGCCACGTCCAAAAGGGTGGCCAAAGGCCTGAGGCCACTGGTGGAGGGTGATTAGCTGGGAAGTCCAATGCCTTCCTCACTGGGGGCTCCTCCCCAGAACCCAGGGGCCCAAGTATCTTGGAGCCCAGTGTCCTCGCTTTGCCAGATGTGGCTCCCAGTAGTTAAGACCCAAACCTCATTTCAGCCTCAGCTTGGGGGCATGGGGCTGTTTGTAGCAGCTTCTAGCTCAAGAGAAGAAGAGGAAATTTCTGTTAGTCCACTGCAGCAAGCAGATTTGCCCAGCTCCCCTTCCAGAATTCCTTGTGTGCTTGTTCTTCCTTAGAGGCCTCCTCCTCTCCCTTTTCCTTTATTCACAGCAGATGAGAAACTGAGGCTCAGAGAGGTGAAAGGACTTACCGAGTCATAAAGTTGACAAAGGAGACTTCGATTCAAACCAGATCCATCCTATGCGAAGCCTCTGTTCTCAGCCATCCATTCTGTGTATTGACAAGGTAACTTGTCCAGGACCTGTTTTAATTTATTCCTAATTGAAATGTCTATTTTCAGTGGTTCTCCAATTTGAGTGAACATTAAAATCCCCTGGAGGGCTTCTTAAAACCCATATGGCAGGGCTCTGTCCCCAGAGTTTCTGATTCACTGGGGCCTGTTTGCACATCTAACAAGCTTGTGGGAGAGGCTGCTGGTGCTGGTCTGGAAACCTCCAGTCTGTATTAGTAACCAACTCTTAGGTGGTGATGTGCAAGGTCTTTGCCACATTATGGAAATGTCCTCCTCTTTTCACGAGGAGACTTCAGCGCTGTGGCTGCTCTGTTACTCACTGCTGGTGACCTTGGGGGAGTCCCGTGTCATCTCTGGGTCCAGTGTTTCCATCTGCACTGTAACATTTTGGATAAGATGTCCAAGAGAGGAGAGAGAAAAGAGGTTTATAGTCAGATAGGCTGGGTCTGACTTCTGTCTTTGGTGACCTTTCTGGCAGAAAGGACAGTTCCGTAAAGATGCTGAGGTTTTAAACCACAGGTTTGGAGTCTGATAGGCTGAGTCTGACTTCTGACTCTGGGGATTCTGATACTGTGTGACCTTGTGCAGGTGACTTAACCTCTCTGTGCTTCAAGGTATTATTTGCAAAATAGAAGAGTTAGATTAGGTGGTTTGTAAGTGCACATCTGACTGAATTAAGGAGTTGTGGGTAGTGGGGAGAGGAAGGTGAGGTTCTAAGGCTGATCAGATGAGGACATGTTTCCTGACTTGTCCATGCTTTTGAGGCCCAAAGAAGAGCAGGTTTCTCTCCTCCTCCCCTCCTTCCCTCCTCTTTTCCTTTCTAAAAAATATTATTTTAGGCAGTCTTGATCCTGGCTTTGGAATCAGACAGGCCTGGGTCCAATCATGACTCTGTCAGCATAAGCTGGGCGCCGTGGGCGAAACAGCTTCCACTCTGTGGCCCAGCACCATCGTCTGTGAAATAAGCAAGTGATACCTTTCCTGGCAGCCTTGAAAGTTCACATACCTTACTCGCTCCATGGAAGCATTTGGTACAGGACCATACACACAGTGGGCATTTCTGCTACTTCTTAAGTCTGGGGGCTAAGGTCGGTTTCTGTAGCCAGACAGCCTGGTTGAAATACCAGCTCTGCCACCTGCTGGCTGTGTGTTCTTGGGCAAGTGGCTTAACCTTTCTGTGCCCCAATTTCCTTAATGGTAAAATGTGTGTAGTAATAATACCTGTTTTCTAGGGATGCTGTGAGGATGAATTAAGTACCAATTGCCTGGCACAGTGCCTGCTCTTAGCTATTTTGATTATTCCGCTGATGATGCAGCTGACAAACCAGGCACCGGACTTAGCACTGGGATAGGGCAAGGGAACAAAATCTAGTCCTTTCTCCAAGGACTTCTCAGTGCAAACAGAGAAACACCCTAATGGACAAGGGCACTGCTGCACCAGTGTTGTGATGAGGTGAGCCCATGGGCAGAGGGGAGCCGAGAGCAGACCCCAGAGAGTCAGGGACAGCTTCTCTGGGAGGTGTCCTCCAAGCTGAGACCTGAAGAGGAAGCAGGAGGCCATCAAGCCTCGAAGAGGGGCAGGGACAGCATTGAGGTGCACTCACAAAGGCCTGTGGGGAGAGGCGGTTGGTCTCAGAGTCAGTCTGGAGAGCAGACATCTTTCCCCCAGCAATCTGGGGTCTGCATGTGCTCAGACAGTGGGCATGGCTCCCAGCTATGCAAGGCTGCAGAGGGGTGGGTCGTTCCCAGTGGGCCTAGCCACCACCCACGAGCCCAGTCCTGGGCTGGCAGGGGCAGCCACCCCTGTTGGCCCCCACACCCGCAGCTGGCCACCCCCGCCCTCGGTCAGCCCAGTTTCCTGCCCCTCCCTTTTCCCTTCTTCCCTCCAGCTGTTTCTCGGGCTGAGCTCTGTCCCTGTTTCATTCAGGGCAGCAGCCTCAGCAGTGAGCAGGGAGCTCAGGACAGAGAAGCCACCTAGGGGACCAGGGTGTTCCAGGGGGCTGCACTCTGGGGCTTCCAAGGGGATCTGGAATGAATGAATGAACTGCTTCCTGGGAGAATAGCCACAGCCAGAGAAACCGTGTCACTGGGAGAAAGAAGCTGGGGAGGACAAGTCTCTTGAACAGCCTCAAGTGTCCTGAAGCCACCAGGAACCCTTAGGAAGACAATCTACATTGGAAGGTATCACATTTACCTTTGGTGACTTCCAGAGGGGTCAAGGAAGGGGAATTCTAGGGGAGAGAAAAGTATGGTTCTTTATATAATTTAATATTTATCAGAAGGAAAAGAGTTTTATTGTTCTTTTCAGGTTTCAAAAGTATTGCATGTTAATTATGAAAAATAGCAAATGCACACATGTAAGTATATAAATGTGAATGTCCACTTCTAATTTGGTAACCTACTTTGTTCTTAACCATGGACTTAAACATATGCATTTTAATGTCTTCATGGAAAGTATGTTTTGCTTTCACTTTTTCCCATTAACATAATACAAACTAGTGAAGTAGTGAACACTTCATCTGTTGTGTCACCTTTGTGTGTTCGTCCTATGGATACCTTTGAGAGATGAAATTGCTGGGCCCACGGTTTGCCTGTTTTTAAGGCTTTTGAACCTCCTGGCTATCTTGTCCCCTGGAAGCTTGTACCAGTTTTTACTCTCCAGTCATGTATTGAGGTGTGATATTTTCATAGCCTCACCCACACTGTGGCAACCCATCCCTGATGAGAAGTTGAGAATAATATTTAGATGCTTCAATTTGCATTTCTTTATTTATGTTAGTTCTTTTGTATAAATGTTATTCACTTTTCTTGGGTGACTATTCTGTTCAAATCTATTTCCCTGTGTTTTTCCACGTGGCATGCTTATTTTTTTTTCTTATTGATATTTAAGAGTTCTTTATATATGAAGGATCTGAGCCCTTTGCCAGTGCTCTCCGCTGAAAATATTTCACCACTCCCTTTTGTTTTCAGATTAGCACATTTTAAATGGGTGAACCACACAAACCAGCTTTGGGCAAAATTGCAAATAAACAACGCATTGTAATGATCAAATGGCTGCTACTTGATATAAACTTGATCCCTCAGGCATGTGTGGTTCAGAGAAGTCAGGTTACTGGTCTGAAGTAACAGAACAATTCTATTTTTAAAAGTCCCCGATTTCCTTTCTGTGTCCTCTAGCTCCTTTTGAAGACCAATCTTTGTGGTTCTTGCCCTCTTCTAACTGGCTTGAAGAAAGGATTCCTCTGAATGCTTTGGTTGCTGAAGTGAATGTGATGAGCTAATTCAAGCCTCTGATACAAGAGGGGAACAGCTTGGCATTTTCTTAAGGAAGAAGGTTTAAGCTAAACCATTTGCACTCAAATGGTGAGGTAACTGGCACTCGGGAGGTCAGTGGGAGTAGTTACCTCCTAGTGTGCAGAGGCCTTCTATGGACTCCTCTAAAACTCTAGGGACTAGATAAACTTGGATTTGGGAAAGATATTCCTCTCTGGCTTGACACCCTCTGTGAAGTCCCTGGCCTCCATTAGGTCAAGACCTGTCTCCTAGGCTCTCCTGGGGCCTATCCTCCCCCATCACAGCTCCTGCCACACGGTCTTAGCTCTCCTGCTAGTCTGGGGGCTCAATGAGGCCAGGCCCAGGGTATTATTCTCTCTGTGTCTTCAGTCTTCTGCATAAGAACCAACATCTTTTAGGTTCATTGAATCATGTTCATTGGATAAATTAAATACCCAGACCTCAGTTTCACCATCTGTAAAACAGGTAGGGGGGAACTGGACTACAGTTCCATCTCTTAGATATTTACTTAATGACTCCTCTCAGTCTGCAAACCACTTTATTTATCAAGATGATTTTCTTGGATCCTTGCTATGGCTGTATGATAAAGGTACTATTAACATGCTCTTTTGCAGATTAGGAAACTTAGGCCTGGAGGGGGTCCTGGTGCCAGACCTCTATGGGAGGCAATAGAACACTGTGGATCTGGGGAGGTGAGGGTGGGGTTGGAACTGCTCTGTCACCTGCCAACAGAGTACCTATATGTGCCAGTACGGAATATTTTATTTCTTATCTTTGCACCTCAGTTTCCTCATCTATAAAATGGGAATATGCAGAGCATGTTCCACGCAGAGCACTAAGCAGAGAGTCTGTTGTATAATAAAGGCTTTATAATCACAAGCTATTATTCTCGTGATCATTTCTGTGCCATCATGCTTTGTGACGCTTGTCTGAATCATAGAAATTATTATTGATCTCTTTAGTGGATTATTAATGCCCACGTCCCCATCCCTGTGTAAGAAGACCAAAAGCCTATTTCACTGTCTTTGAGTCATTACCACCAGCTGCGAGGCGGCAAAGCACAATTCTCCAAGTGCGGTCCAGGGACCACTTGTGCCACAATAATCACGGGTATTTCTCACAGCTTCAGTTTTTGGAATCAGAATATCTGAGAGTGAGGCTTGGGTGTCTGCATATTGAACCAGCTCCCCATGTGATCTCCCCATGTGAATGTATCCCTAAACTTGAGAACCCCTGGTCTAGAATACTCGAAAGTCTGCTTTTTATATTGAGGGTCTGGCTTCTTTGCTGCACATTGAGGTTTATTTTTTCCTTTCTAAGCAAATTTTCAAATACTTCTGTGAATTCACAAGTTCTGTGTCAGCAATTGAGGCCAAGTTGCTTAGTGGAGAAGAAGTGAAACTTTGTCTTATAGTCCCACAGAAAGTTGGATCATGAAGCCACAGAATCTATTCCTCCAGTGAAAGTCTATGGCTAAGTACGATTTGGAAACAGAAAAGAGTGATGTTATTCTTGTTGAAACAAAGGCAGACGACTCCAGGCTATGGCTCAATAAACCTCACTCTTATGAAGGGCCTCTAAGAATTCCTTACAGATTTGTGGGGCAGGCTGAAAACTGCAAATATACTCCAAGGAGTTGAGAGATCGAAATTCTAGAATTTTTAGCTGGGCATCATGCTGGGCACCTGTAGTCCCAGCTACTTGGGAGTCTGAGGCAAGAGAGTCCCTTAAGCCCAAGAGTTTGAGGTTGCTGTGAGCTGTGACACCACAGCACTCTACTGAGGGTGACATAGTGAGATTCTGTTTCAAAAAAAGAAAAAAAATTCTAGACCTTTGATGAACTTGCTGTGTGACTTTAGGCAAGGTGCCTCCATTCTCTGGACATAACCATATCATCTGTAAATAAGGAGGTTGAATTTATATCAGTTAGGTTAGTAGCTGCAGTGAACAAATAGGCCCCCAAATGTATAATTTGCTCAAACAAAACAGACTCTTGTCATGAGGCAGGTATTTCTGAATGGAGGGTGGTTCTTTTTTTAGTGGTAATTCAGTGATTCATCTGGTGGCCACATAATCACCTTAGACAGACTCCTTGTCAGCAGCCAGCTGCAGGAGATGAAAGAAAGTGTGGAGGTGGCGTATTCGTTTGCCTGCCGTGACCTGGAAGTAGGAGGCATCACTTCTGTTGTCACGTGAGAACTTTCCTGCAGCCAGTCTAGTTGCAAAAGAGGCCAAGACAGGAATTCTTGGCAAAGGACAGCCTTTCCCCACTTGTAGCTGTGTACTGTGAATGGGGAGAATGGATTTTTGTGGAGAACTAGCTGCCTCTGTCACAAATATGATGGCCTCTGGGCCAATACACAGATTTAATTCCCAGATTCCAGACACCTAAACACAGATTTCTCTGCAACATAGGGAACTGCCATTCTCTTTCCCGTCTTTTTTTTTTTTTTTACCTATGATTTCTTATTTTTACTATTTTAAATAATGGCAAATCAGTTATCCTTAGGGCAGCAGTTCTCAAAATGTGGGTCCTGACCCTTTTTTTTTTTTTATTGTTGGGGATTCATTGAGGGCACAAGAAACCATGTTACACTGGTTGCATTTGTTGGGTAAAGTCCCTCTTACAATCGTGTTTTGGCACTATTGGCACACACCAAGACCCCACCCCCCTTGCTCCTTCCCTCTCTCTGCTCTCCCCTTCCCTCACCCCCATCGTGTGAATAATTGTCATTAATTGTTCTCATATCAAACTTGAGTACATGGGATTCATGCTTCTCCATTCTTGTGATGCTTTACTAAGAATAATGTGTTCCACTTCTATCCAGGTTAATACAAAGGCTGTAAAGTCTCCATTTTTTTAATGGCTGAATAATATTCCATAGTGTACATATACCATAGCTTGTTAATCCATTCCTGGATTAGTGGGCATGTAGGTTGTGTCCACATTTTGTCGATCATTACTGGAGCTGCAATAAACAGTCCAGTGCAAGTGTCCATATGATACAAGGATTTTTTTCCTTCTGGATAGATGCCTAGTAATGGGATTGCAGGATCAAATGGGAGGTCTAGCTTGAGTTCTTTGA
>CAUYON010165983.1:0-10825 GCA_963573935.1 Arctocebus calabarensis
CCTGGGCTGGATTCGAACCCGCCAGCTCAGGTGTACGTGGCTGGTGCCTTAGCCCGTTGAGCCACAGGCGCCGAGCCAGTTAATGTTTGTTGATTGAAGGTGTTGATGAGTGAAAGTTGTAGTGAATTGAGTGGTGGTCCCCAAAACAATATGTCCACATCCATATCCCTGGTACCTGTGATTGGCCTTATTTGACTTCCAAATCTGATTGTTCAGATCTTCAGAGGAGGCTCTCTCGAAACAATGGAGAGTTAAAGAGGGTGCAGGTGGGGCTAAAGTCATCCTAAGTTACCTGGATGGTCCTTAAGTCCAGTGACAAGTGTCCTTATAAAAGAGGCAGAAAGACATTTGACACAGAAAAGGAGGAGAAACACACAGAGTAGGTAGTGATGTGGTTAGAGTTAGAAGCAGAGGTGGGGAGTTTGAGGTCTTAAGGCTGTATGTGGCCCACCAGATCCTCAAGTATAGCCCCTTTCACTGAATCCAAACTTCACAGAACAAAACCCTTTATTAAAAGAATTTAGATTCCGTCAAAAGGCTGCATTCAAGGATCCAGCAGTCCACAGGTAGTCCCACGGCTGCAGGTTATGTGGTTACCAAAGCAGACCAGCAGTCACCAGAAGGTAGAGGAGGCGAGCCATAGATTCTTCCCTAGAGTCTTTCTTCATCTTGTATGTGGCCTTGCCAACAACTTGATCTTAGACTTCTGGTTTCCAGAACTGTGAGAATAAATTTATGTTTTAAGCCATCCAATTTGTGGTAATTTGTTATGCAGCCACAGGAAACAGATATATGTATATAGATTTTTGAGACAACGACATCCCAACATTAATATCTACTACTAAGAGGATTGGTGTGTGTACAATTTGGCAAGGTATGATTTTTTTCTTAATAATACAAAGCAAACACTAAATTTATTCTAGAGTGTATTAATTTCTTATTGCTGCTGAACTGTATTAACACAATTTAGTGACTTCTGTCTTAGCTTCTCTCCTGTTTTTGTTTTAGTATAGCGTACAACTATCATCCTAGGATTTGCTTTAGCAAGTTTCTAGTGTTGAGCTCTTTTTCTTAGATACCATGTCCTCTTCTTTTTTTTATGTTCTCATTTTGGTGAAGAACATATTTCAGTAGCCTTCAAAAGAAAGCTTGCATGGGAAGTGAAATTTGAGATCTATATCAGAAGTGCTTATTTCTGTCTTCATAGAAATTGCATGGTTTGGCTACGTATACTATTTCAGATTGGAATTACGGCAGCATCATTCCATTGTTTTCTACATTCTAGTGTTCTGTGGAAGTTATTTGTAGTGATCATTCTTGAGTATATGTATGTGGCCTGTTTTGAAAAATTTATGATCTGTGGTTGGTCTTCTCAATTTCATAAATGTGCCTTAGTGTGGGACTTTTTCATTTGCTTTGCTGGGGAATTGATGAATTCTTTCTTTCCTTCTGTTTTCTCTGTTCCTTCCTTCTAGGAATTCCTTCTATTTATGTATTACATTACTGAGGAGATTTCTGCCTTACATTATTGTATGTATCTCTGTTCTGCTTTTCAAGAGACTTTGTCAGTTTCTAGATTTCATCCATCATTTTAATTTCTAAGAACCTTTTTTAAGGGTTGTTTTTTGAATGTATTTATAAATGTAACATTCTGTTATTTCATGGTTAGGAAGTCTTGGCAATGAGTTTAACAATGGTCTTTTTCCTGTTATTGTCTGGTTCTCATTTTTTCCGATTTTTCAATCCCTTCTATCGTTGTGGAAGCAAATTATTGAATGAGCTGTTGGAATCAACATGTATGTAGGGCTCAACATTGGCAGGACGGTGGAATTGGTGGAGAGAAGCTCTTTTGTCTCTTACTGGGCTTCATTGTAAGGGTATTGGATGGTAAGCTGTCTTTTTGTTGGGAGACTCTAATTTAAGTATGTGTGGGTTTTTTTTGTTGTTTTATTTATTTATTTTTGGTTAAGTTTTACCAAAGGAGAATCCTCAGCCTTAACATCTTAAGTTGTTCTGACTTTAACGGGGGAAGTCTCCTTTTCAATATGCTGGTTTTATTTTTGGCAGTTTTTGGCTGGAGTCAGGTTTGAACCCACCACCTCCAGTATATGGGGCCGGCACTCTACTCCTTGAGCTACAGTTGCCGCCCATAAATATGCCGATTTTCATTTAATTTCCTTACGTTTGTTCTCTCCTGTGTCCAGACTCTTTGAATCTTGAACTGTCCAGGTTCCTTATCTTCAGAGACAAAAATCCTTGGCTCTGGGGTTGGATGGAGCGAGTGGTGATTATCTGACTGCCTAGGATGAGGAGGCAGACATCTAAACTATACTTTAGATGTCTTTGATTTCAGCTGGAAGCCTACTACTAGTGGTCTCTAGAATCTGAAGTTTTCTTGAATGACTATCATTAGGTGTCTGAGAGGGGTTCAGTTAACCATACTTAATTGGATGTCATATCTATTGTTCAGTTTGCTTTTTGGGAATGATGAGTGTGCCAAACTTCAAAGTCTCCAAACTTCAGACCACATCTGGCTATAAATTTGAGGGTTCCTATGATTGCTATAATGTTTTGTGATTTGCTAGAAAGACTCAGACAACCCAATGAAACTGTTATGTTTATGGTAGGTTTATTGCAGCAAAAAGTACAAATTAGAGCAAGCCCAAGGAAGAGACACATAGAGAGAAGTTTGGGGAGGTTCCAAATGTGAGGCTTTCCTTCCACTATTCTGAGGGGCATATGCATAGATATATGACATTACATAGGATAATTACTAACTAGGGAAACTCATAGAGTTTCATCATGTAAGCATGATTGAATTTTTGATCAAGTGATTGAACTCAATCTCCAGTCCTCTTCCTTTTCCCAGAGGTGGGATGATATGTGACTGAAACCTCCAATCTTTACATGGTTGGTCTTTATGGAGTAACCATTTCACCATGAGTCACCTTTTTAGCTTAATCAGGTGCAGTCTTCTGGGGAAATTCCTGGTGGTTAGAGAAAGGGAACTGAATGAAGGTCAGACCTCCCATTGAGCTGAGTTCTTTATTGTGTGTTGTCCTGGTTTGTTTCATGATAAGAAGGTAACATGACACTGCCTGGAGCCTCTTTTATCCAAGTTTCCTTTGCCATCTATTTTTTTTTAATTTGCTACTCTTTTATCTCTTGTTTTCATTTAAGTTAGTGATCTATTTTGAAATAATTAAATCTGTTCTTTAATTGAAGAGTTTTTCATAAAGGGTAATAAGATCTTTTGCCTTCTGCTTTAATTTGACCTTATGAAGAATGTTTGAACAGTGATTTACCAAGGGAGATATATTACAGTCCAATTTGATGTGGTTTGATAGGCACACTTTATTCTCATCTTATAAAGCATAGCATGTGGGTACCAGAGGCTGATTGAAAGGAAGTAAAATCAGTGGAGCAATTAAACATTAACTAGGTGGGGGGCAATTATACTAAAGTTATGTAAATAGTTTTAGATTATGTATTAGTAATTATATTTTTCAGAGTAGTTGACAGGGCAAAAATTAGATTGCTTGTTGGTTTGAGACTTAATTCTGATTTGTTTTATTTTTAAAGGTCATAATGGTTGTCTGAATTTTAACTTTCATTTAATTTCTTGCTTGAAGGTTATTACTGATGTACATAACTAGCAAAGTAGGACATCAAAAAGCAGAACATTACAGGTTATACGTGGATTTAAAGATTCTTTGATTTGTAATTGGGTAAAGAAAGGATGTTTTGTTTAAAGGCTTAGTTTTAAGGAAGTCTCTTAATTAGGGACTGGGACTCCTGTGATCTGTCAAGTAAATTGGTGGCCTATAGGTATGGTTTTACCAGTGTCCTACAAGGCCTTAGGCTTGTTAATGATTTTGTATCTTACTGATGCACAAAATAACTCCAAAAGGGACAAGGCATAAACTAGGTGTGTCTGACCTCTCTTCTCCTGGTCAGCAACTCAGCTTTAAGGTTTTTATTTATTCTGAGGAGTCCCCTTGGCTAATTGGGGGCAGGTGGTCCATTCTGTCAGCTGTGAAGTATAAGATTTTATTTTAGTTTATACAGTATTATCAAAACTTGTTTAATGAGAGTAAAGTGTGGTCAGTTACTATAGAAAATTTTAATTTGAAGTTATAAAAATTTTCTTATTAAATAACCTCGTTTAAGTTTTTAGCTTGCTAATGTGTATTCTAAATCTCTATAGGATCAAATAGCTTTTTATAAACCTATCACAGTAGCTTTTATTTTTCTTCTGTAGACAATCATTGTTTTTTTTTTTTGTTGTTGTTGAGACAGAGCCTCAAGTAGAGTGCCCTGACATCACAGCTCATAGCAACCTCCAGCTCCTGGGCTCAAGTGATTCTCTTGCTTCAGCCTCCCAGGTAGCTGGGACTACAGGTGCCCCCCACAATGCCTGGTCATTTTTTGGTTGTAGCTGTCATCGTTGTTTGGTGGGCCCAGGCTGGATTTGAACCCACCAGCTCTGGTGTATGTGGCTGGTGCTTTAGCCTCTTGAGCAATAGACTGGAAGCCTAATCATTGGTTCTTAAGAACATACTTTGAGAAATCCATTTGACTATAAATATTTTGGAATGACTTTGGGTGATAGAGGTGAAAATGTATTGAGCAAGTAGTCTCTAAAAATCGGTAGAAATAGAGTGTGACTCATACACATGGCTCTGTAAAACTGTGGTTTCAGACTTCATAGTTTCAGGACCCTCTTTTCACTCTTAAAAATTGAAGACCAAAGAACTTTTGTTTATAAATTATAGCTATTGATATTTAGTACATTAGATATTAAAACTCAGAAAACTTTAAAAATTCTATATTAATTTTTTAAAATAGTAATGTTTCATTGAAATACAAATAACTTTTGAAGTGAAAACCATTTTCTAAAAGAAGGTTTTCATGAGAAGAATGACATTGTTTTATATTTTTCTTTTTCTTTTTTTGAGACAGAGTCACTATGTCACCCTCAGTAGAGTGCAATGGCATCACAGCTCATAGGAACCTTAAACTCTTGAGCTTAAGCAGTTCTCTTGCCTCAGTCTCTCAAGTAGCTGGGACTATAGGTGCCTGCTACAATGCTCGGCTATGTTTTTGTTGCAGTTGTTCAGTTGGCCTGGGCTGGGTTTAAACCTGCCAACCTTGTTGCTTGTGGCTGGCGCCATAACCACTGTGCTATGGGCACTGAGCCTGTTTTATATTTTTCCAACATGATAAAATATAGCTGAATTCTCATAAATCTGCTTCTGCATTTTACCCAAATTTATTGAATCAACATATAGTAGTCTCTGGAAAAGTCCATTGTATGCTCTTGAGAGAGTAAAAATAAAAAAGGCAAATGAAACTTTGTATTTTTATGAAAATAATTTTGGCTTGGTTAATCTCAGGAGAAGGTCTTGGGAAGCAAAGGTCTGCAGACCACACTTGTAGACTTGCTGTAGTAAATACAGATGTTAAGTAGATTACTGACAAAGAGTTCATGCTTTGGATTCTGATTGCTGAGATTGTAATTGCAGCATCCCTCTGGATGTAATTTAATATTACCCTGTTTCCTAATTTGTTAAATGGAGCTTCTAATAGGATCTCCATTATAGGCTTGTTAGAATTAACTAAAATTATACATGTACAGAATGGTGTAATAATTAGCACTTAATAAAAGGCTATTTCCATTGTCACTTCAAAATTTTAGTACTCTTATGTTACCTTTGCTCAGAATTTTCTATCGATTTTCTACTTCACTTTGAGGTAGAAGCCAAAGCCTTTACAGTAGTTTCCCTGATTTTTTGTTCATGATCTGACGTGTTACCTCTCTGTTCTCATCTCCTTGCTTCACCGTTATCTTCCTCCCTTACTGTGCAAATAGTGGTGGCCTTTTTGCTGTTCCTCTAACACCAGTCATGTTTTTTCTTAGGGCCTTTGCTCTTATTATTTTTTTTAACCTAATATTTACTTTTTCAGATATGGACATGTTTTGTCTCCCTCCCCCTGTTTTTGGTTTTGTACCTCAGTAAAATCTTTTTTTCATTTAACCTTTCTACACAAATAATCCTTATCTCCTATCTCTGCATTATTATTTTTGTCTCTATAGCATCTTCTGTTTTCTTACATACTAAGTACTTGTTTGTGTGTTTTCCTCAGAATTTAGGCTCTATTATTTATAGGGTTTTCTTTTTTGTTTTTGTCTTGTTTGCTATTGTGTCTTCAGTACTTAAAATGATGTTTAGTGCATATTTAAGGGCTAAAAAAATTTCTTGAATGAGCCTATCATTATTGTTATTACAAAGATGAAAACAGCCTCTGCTTCTCCAGAATCTGTAGTCTTAATTATATAGTGCCTCTGAAATAAAACAAACTTACATGGCATTTAGAACTCGGTAAAGTACTCGTTAATCAGTAGCCATTACTGAAGCATGAGAAATACCAGGACAAGACATTCTAGTGGAAATGACCTGAATAAAAGAGAAGCACATTTACATTTTATGGGGTAGGGCAGATATTATTTAATGGCATACCAGAAAAATAAGATTGCAGCCATACTGTGGGGGCCAAGGCATGTGGATTTTGTTATGTGAGTTTTTGAGTGTTTTTAAAGGAAGAGGTGCTGTGTTGAAAGTGATAGGTTTGGAATAAGAATTTTACAAAAGTCTTTGAGGTTGACTGGGAGATCCTTCTGGTGTAGGTCAACCAGAAATCAAACGTTTATCAAATTTATATTATAAAACTGCAGGAAGAATGCAGATTTCATTCTTGGTAAGGGAAATCACCTCCAGAAAAAGAGGAAAATTTAAAAGTTAGCTAAGTGAGTCTAGCAAAGAAAAGTCAACTAGTTTACCTTTAAGCTAGCCACTGCTTACAAGCTTCCTTCGTTCTCTGAACTTCTAGCCTGTTGGGGATACAGTTTACAAATACCCCTGCTGGGTCTGTGAGCACTCTGAGGAAAAATGGTCATTGAAGAGACTGTGGCAAAGACCTAGAAAGATACATTAACAGGGTCATTTACTACCTAGTAAACAGGCAAAGCAAATAGCATTGTGGAGATTTGCATTTGCCTGGGGCAGAGATCAGGGGAGTAGCTCAAACCCTGAGATATGGACAGAAGTGCTTATATCCCTTATCACAAGAGGAAGAGCCTCTGGTGGTGATGAGAGGAAAATTCCTCCCTCCCACCTATTCGATTCCAGTTGTTGCTCCACAAAGAACTAGTGGAGTTTAACACCTCCCTAGAAATCTGTGTGTGTGATCTCAAGTGGTAGCCTCTCCCAATACAAGACCCAGATTTTAGATTTCTCAAGGCTAGTCAAACCTTAAATAATAATAGGAGCTCAAATGCTTACTCAGAGAAACTGCTGGTGTCTTTGTTCCCTCCCTCATCTTACCCTGTGGGGAAATAGACTTCAATAAAATCAGAGTGGAACACTCTGGGCCATTGCCGAAATCCCACAAAGGGGCCGTGGACCCCTGAATTCCCACCTTTAATTCTATTCTGTGTCTCACATCTCTTTCTTTGCTGTCCTTTCTAACTTTATATTTCTTCACTTGCCTCCAGTTCCACAGGTCTTAGTGGACCCTGCCCGTAGGGTGGGATCCCAGCATTAAACATTTATAAAATCATAATGATGCCTAATTATTATTTATTCTCATTGTATGGTAGGATGAAATTGCCATTTGATCACTTGTATTTTTTTCAATTATTTATATATTTGCCAAGTTTTATTATACTTTATCATTTAAAACTTAAGATCTTTGATTTAAAATAAATCAAGGTATTTGCTTTGGTAACTAACCAAATATACTAATACAGGGCAAAGTATGTTTAGTCCAGCAAATATTGGTCAGCCACGAAAGTCAACATTATCTCCTGCCCAGCTGGATCCTTTTTATACTCAAGGAGATTCTCTCACTTCAGATGATCATCTTGATGACACTTGGGTGACTGTGTTTGGGTAAGGTTTCAATCATTTATCTTCTTAGAAAAAATACCCCTACCCTAATTTTATAAAGAATATTATCAAATATACAGAAAAAAAGTTTATTCTATTTAGATAAAAAGCAGGGTCATTGCATTCCCTTTTTCTCCAGAAAGCCTATACTCAGCCCTATATCCATAGCAATCGGGCTGGCTTCTTCATTCTGTTTTTTTAGATTTTTATGTAAAATGGCTGCATGTTTTTACACATTTATGTCCAATCTTTTTTTTTTGAGACACAGAGTCTTACTGTGTTACCACGGGCTAGAGTGCCATAGCAACCTCAAACTCCTAGGTTCAATCAATTCTATTGCCTTAGCCTCTGGAGTAGTTGGGACTTTGGGCACCTACCACAGTAACTGGCTAATTTTTTCTATTTTTAGTAGAGATGCGGTCTCTTGCTCAGGTTCAAAGACGGGGTCTCACTCTTGCTCACACTTGCCTGAGCCTCCCAGAATGCTAGGATTGCTGGTATGAGCCGCCATACCAGGCCTGTATGTTCATTCTTAGGCCTGTTTTCAGGCTTAGTAAGGTTCACAGTTATTAGACAAATTACTTGAAGTACTTCTGGTCTTTTTGTTTGTTTGTTTTCATATTTTAAGGGACAACTTTCCCAGCTTTTTTGTTAATTTTATGTTTTAATAACCCTCTTTATGAAATTAATTGCCAAGACTGAAGCATTTTTCTTTAAGGGATAAAACATTTTATTTTGATCATTTATGGCAAGAATGCATTATAAATGTTTCTTCTTTTATAGTTTAACTTTTTCTTGCCGACTTAAGGTCGTCTTGAAATATCACTTATCTGTTTTGGGTGATTCTTTTATAGAACTTTGGAATAAAAAATGGCCAAAGAGCCCTAGAATTATGTTGTTTTGCTTAATATTTCCCTCACAGCCATTATTTTTCCTTTTCATTTTTATTTTCTTCATATTTGCTCTGTACATTGCCCATTTCCTTTCCTGTTTTTCTCTCTGGTTAGAAATCTCATATCTGGAGTTATATAAGTAAAATAAAATAAAATTCCAATTCTGAATGTTGTAAGTATTTTACTCATATTTTAATTTGTTTACTTAATTTATTTTTGAGATACTCAGGTATTTTTCTTTAGCATTTCTAATCCAAGCTCCAGATAACTGAAATTAGTAGTTAAAGAACGTCCAGATACATGTTTCCTCACACTATTTATAGTGGTTATTATTTTAAATTGAATATACCTTTATTGTTAGGGGTATCAAAATAATGTCTTACAGTAAAAAATTCAGACCATACAGAATATTTATAAGGAAGAAAGTAAAAGTCAGTTAGAATTTTCCTATGTAGTGATACAGGTAATAAAATTTTGGCAACCATCCTTTTAAATGATTCTATATCTTTGATACTGGTACTAAGTTTTATTTTTGTTTCAGGGCTAAATTTCAATGTTTTTAGATAATGGCTTAATGCATGATGATATGTCTCTACAATTTAAAATATTCTCTTTTAACGACCATAGTATACCTAAAATTGCATACAAACACACATACTATAAAATATATACAGAACTGCAACCCAACAGCTCTTTTCTTTTTTTTTTTTTTTTTGTAGAGAGAGTCTCATTTCCTTACCCTGGGTTGAGTGCCGTGGCGTCACACAGCTCACAGCAACTTCCAGCTTTTGGGCTTAAGCAATTCTCTTGTCTCAGCCTCCCTAGTAGCTGGGACTACAGGCTCCTGCCACAGCACCCGGCTATTTTTTTGTTTTGCAGTTTGGCCGAGGCCGGGCTTGAACCCTCCACCTTCGGTATATGGGGCCAGCGCCCTACTCGCTGAGCCGCAGGAGCCGCCCTCAACAGCTCTTTTCTATGAGCTGTGGTAATAGTAGTGAGAGTGGAATTTTTAGAGATGTCAGAGGTAGAATCTAAGGATAGAGAAGCATAACTGAGTCAAAACTAACATTAAGGTATTTGCTTTTGAATGACTGGACCTTGACAGAGTTACCTGATGTAGGAGAAAACGGGATGTTCAGGAATCTATTAATGTTCTAGAGAGTTGAAGGGAATTTATCCTGAAACTCTTGTAAATATGGTAATTTGCATTTGTCTTGATAGTGGAAGTTGACTGTTTTGTTTGGACAACTCTTTTTCAGGTTTCCTCAAGCATCTGCTTCCTATATATTATTACAATTTGCACAATATGGGAATATCTTAAAACATGTGGTAAGGCTTAATTTTTTTTCCAATTCAGGATTTTGGCTAAGGAAAGATAAGCTGTGAATAGAAAAAATGTGCTTATTTTTTTCTAAACTTAACAGTTTTTTTTTTAAAGTTTTGATAGACTGTCTTTTGGAATCTAGAAGACGAAAAGTTGCATGTTTGATAAAAAAGAAAAAAAGGAGGAGATAAGGAAAAGAGTGAGAGTTTCAGGATCCATCTCCCCTTTCTTAAATAGCTTATAGTCTCTTTAAAAAGATAGATTATGCTACATATTGTGTGTGTGTGTGTGTGTGTGTGTATTGGGGTTTTTTTTTTGTTTGTTTGAGACAGTCTTACTCTGTTGCTCTGGTCTACGTAAAGTGCCCTGGGGTCAGCCTAGCTTATAGCAACCTTAAACTCTTGGGTTCAAGAGATTATCATATTACTGGTTTCCAAGTTGAGCTTGTTTTATTGGGGATAAAGAAAGGGGAGAAAGTTCCTTAGTGCATAGAATTTTTAGAGCTTTTTAGTTTAAAGCTTTTTTTTTTTTTTTTTTTTTTTTGTAGAGACAGAGTCTCACTTTATCACCCTTGGTAGAGTGCCGTGGCGTCACACTGCTCACAGCAACCTCCAGCTCTTGGGCTCAAGCGATTCTCTTGCCTCAGCCTCCCGAGTAGC
>CAUYON010165984.1:0-15763 GCA_963573935.1 Arctocebus calabarensis
CCAATTACTCTCCCTCCACCCATCCTTGCCTCTCCCCTCCCCTCCCGTGACCCTTTCCCCATATTCTTGTGCTGTAATTGGGTTATAGCTTTCATACGAAAGCTATAAATTAGTTTCATAGTAGGGCTGAGTACATTGGATACTTTTTCTTCCATTCTTGGGATACTTTGCTAAGAAGAATATTTTCCAGCTCCATCTCGGATCCATTTTGAACTAATTCTCCTCTAAGATGCATGGTAAGAGTCTAAGTTCATTCTTTTGTACACGAATATCCACTTTTCCAGTGTTAGAAAAACTGGATATCCAATGCAGTCCTTTCCCCATTGAATGGTAGTATTCATTCTTTTTTGACTTTGGCAGATTTTACTCTCCGAACCTTCAAATCTCAGGTAGCTCATGGTAGATTTGAATGTTCCCACCACCAGTCTGACTGTGCTTTGAACCTTTGGGATCTGCCCCAACCTCACATCATAGGAAAGAAATACAGAATGATTGATATGGGATTTGGGTTGTCTGGGCAGTACATATGGTAAAATTGCACATACTCAAAACTGCCTTTGAAAATCCTTAAATCACCCTAAAATTGCAGACGCTGGAAACCATCACAGCTGGTTTCCCTGCCCATGTCGCAACCGACTGCTTCTTGCTTTTCTCTGAGTTGAGCATCAGATGCAGTGGCTGGCTTGCACTAAGGAGCCATTTGATATGAAAAATATGAACCTATATTAACAAAATCACCTTCAGGATGGCAAGATGCTCACCAGGTAGGCTGTCTCAGATGCTGAGATTGTCCTTGGGAGCAGAACCCCAGCCCCACCCCTTTGGTCCAGGACACCTGCCCAGTGGGTGCAGGAGGTGGGCGCTGGCACCATGACCTGGTATTTTCTCACTCTCTAGACGTGGAAGTGGGTCTGATTTGCATGTTAGCTGCTAAGGGGCATATGGTGTGGCTCCACTCTAAGCCAGAGGCTGCTGGGAAGGTGGTTTTCTTGATGGACCCAGGGCTACTTCTGGTCTACCTCTGCCTCACTGTACTTTGGGCCCTGCTGGCCCTCTGACCTCAGCGTGACTTTTGGGCTTGGCCTCACCTCTGGATCAACTCCTCCCAGTGCTTTGGCTTCTGAACTATTAGAACCCTTTAGTTCTTAACATTGTTGTCTTTTGAGGCTTGGTTTGCTTTTGGATTAACTTCTCAGCTTGGACTGCTGGACTTTGGGCTCAAGTTCAGGACTGAAGTGTCTGCTCTGGCCCCTGCCCCTGTGTGGGCCAGGCCACCTCCTGGCTGGGGTTTTTATTACTCACCCCACCCTCGCCACCTTGGGGCTCTCATTCTTCTGGAACCAGCTTCCTGGTTTGGCCCTGGATATTTGGCCTTGGAATGTTGGGTCTGGGGCTGGGCTGCTGTTTTTCTGGGATACCTGGTCTCTCCTAAGCAAGGAAGGAAATTTTCCACATCACTTCTGAAACATCTGGGACTTAGGTTGGCATTCATGGACACTGAAGCCACCTCCTTCACTCTTCTCCAGATAGGCTTTCACTCGAGTATCTGAAAAATGTGTTCTCAATTCTAATTTCTCTTTGTTCTGGAATTATCTCAAGTGTGCGTACTTGTTATTTAGGTGATGGTTGGCTCCTCAGGGAAGACTCCTTGGTCCTACACCCAGTAGTGATTTGCCTTTCTCAGGTCTGGCCATCGCCTTGGGGTTCTTTAGGTTGACTTGTGCGTTGCTCAGGCCACTCCTACGAGATTTTCCAAGGTCCTGTCACCACCAGTTTGCAGCAGGAAACCAACCAAACAAACAAAAAGAGCCATAACGATGTTTTCCACACTGTGAGTCAGAATTACTAAGAGACTGGCTGGACCTTTTCTTACAAATGTCATCCAGCTCTGGAACGAGCGGGGAAGCTGAAGAAAGACACAGCTGGCTGGAGACTCCTGCCCACTGGGGCTCCAGAATGAGTTGGGACATCTGTCACCCTGCCACATTGGCAGGTGTGGGGACCAGATGTCAGGTCCTAGTGATCATGTTTCTTGGTTCCCAGCAGTGCAGAATGGTTACTGGTACTGAGTTGGAGTGGAAGCAGGTGCAAGCAGGCCAAGTGCCAAGGTTTATTAAAGCATAGAACATTCCAGAGAAGGAACAAGCCAGCCTCTGCGTGTGGAGGAAACCCTGAGTTTAATAAAATTGCTCCCCTTTAGCTGATTCCCTAATTCTATGTTGGGGCAGCTGGAATGTTTATGATTTTTTTTCCTAGAAAAGGGTGCAGAATTCAACAAATTGAGAAGCCTCCCTTTATTTATCTTTGTAAGGCAATTTCTGGGGGTATCATGGTATTTGTAAACTGTCATGGCACATGGTGAGTGTGACTTTTACCATGTTAAAGAGGGCAGTCCAGTTAGGGACACTGTTGCCTCCACTGTGTGTGTGCGCTCTAAAGACCCTATATGGACACCTTGATCATATTTCTACTTTGTGGTTTTTCTATCTCTTTTTGGTTGGACAGTCCTTGGAGACCATCTGTTATTGTAAACTAAACATCCAGTCAGTCCTTGGGGACCCCCTTGACATGGCATCTGTTCTTCCTTGGGATCCCCCACTGGTCAGTTGTTCCTCCAAGTGGACAAAGCATCTCTTAGCGTCACTGGCCTCTCCGTGGACACCCCAGACCAAGCATCTGCTCCCTCCCTCCTCAGCCCCACCTAACAGCATCTCCAGTGTCCACAAACCTCCTGATGGAGTTTTGGAACGGCACACAGGTATTCCTTAAACATCTTCGTGTACCATCGCTCTGCTCAACACTTCACATGCATGATGAAACCCGGCTCGTGTGCACGCCCCCTGGAGGGGAGCACTGAGATCTCCCCCGTGGTCGGTGGCAATGGATCCAGGGAGCTGAAGCAAGAAGGCCAGGGCTCGCAGCTGGTGACCGGCAAACCCCGTTTTGGCTGATTCCAAAATGTGTATTCTTAACACTCCAAAACACAAGTGTGCAGCAAAATTCTGAAGCAGGTAATCTCATCTTGGGTGCCATCAGTGTCTCTCCTCCCTCCACACTCCATCTGCGAAGCCACGGTTCAATACAGTGTCACATTTTGTCCTGGACTCTTGGACAGAATCCTGAACTGTGGTTTATTCTTTAATTTTCCCCTCATTCTCAAAGAATTTGCCCTGTGGCCATTCCAGCAGGCGTGGCACTGGACTGGGTAGCTCATAAGGCAGGTGACTGCAACGCTAATAGAGGACAATGGCCCCATATGCCTTCTGTTTCATCAAAGGTTTGTACTTTCACAAAACTCTGGCTCAGAGGACCAACAGCAGGAATTTGAAACATGTAGCAACCTTGAAATGGAAAATATTTCTGCTTAGGTGCTATGGGCTAACTTGTGTCCCTCCCCCAATTCTTAGGTTGAGTTCTGACCCCTCGTACGTCTGAATTGGCAGTATTTGTACTGACAGAGGTAATCAAGTTAAAATGACAGTCATTAGGGTGGCCCTGGTCCAGCACAACTGCTGTCCTTATGAGAAGAGGATATTAGGACGCAGACGGCACAGGTGGAAGTGAAGGTGAAGATGCAGAGAGGAGACGGCCGTCTGCAAGTCCTGGAGAGAGGCCTGCAGGGAAACCAGCCCTGCCCACACCGCCATCTGGGACTTTCCAGCCTCTGGAACTTGAGAAAATAAATTCCTATTGTTTTACCTAGTCTGTGTACTGACAGCCCCTAGCAAACTAAGCCATGGGCCTTGTCAAGATACTGCGTGTCTCAGCTCACAGGACAGAGGCCAGTGCAAGGGCACCAGCCCCTTTTGCGGGATGGAAGGGCACCATCTCCTCCCTGGCTTTCTGTCGGCAGGTGCTGTAATGAGCTGGCAAGGGCTTTGTGGTCAGGCTCCGAGCACTGTGATGGGATATATGAGCTCGGAGACACGGCAGTCAACTTCAAGGAGCCAGACAGGAAGGCAGAGTGATGGGGCGGTCCGCACACCCTGGAGCCAGACGCGTGTAAATCCGAGGTCTGCCATTCGTGCTGTGCAGCTGGGGCCCAGTCGCCACCCTCTCTGGGCCGTGCTTCCTTGAGGTAGAAATACTGAGGCCTACCTCAGAGGCTGCAAAGATTAAGGGAGTGCTCCATACTATTAGTGACATATGTCCTTGAGAAGGACAGTCAGAACATGACAGCCCCCAACTGCAAATGACTGACACTGCCCTCTGGCCTTTCTTTCTTGTTATCTTGTTCTTTCTAGACTGGGGTATTCACTGGGAGTGGCTCCTGGCTCCCTCCCTCCCTCCCACCGTAGCCACACTTCCCTGTGAGGACCTGGCTCTTCTTTTCTGGAGCAGTGATTTAGGATTGTCCAGTCTGGAGCTCATTCGCACCCTGTCACACCAAGGCCCAGAGAGGCGCCTCTGAGCTAGATTATGGCAGAGTTAGTAAGAGTTAATAAGAGTTAATAAGCCCTTGGCAACCTGTGTGCCAGGGCAGAAGCAGCCTGTCCTCGTCAGGCCACTGTACACAGAGACACAGACCCAGCCCAGTCTGTGAGCAGAAGCAGGCTGCCACAATTGCTGCCACCGCTGGGCCACATGGACTGGCAGGTGGAGGGGGCCAGCTTCAGATGAGGGCAGGTAAGGATTCCCAGGACACAGCTAACGGGCGTGCAGTGCTCCTCTCGTACTGGCCTCTGTCACGCTTGCACCTCGGGCACAGAGTCGACTACACAGGTCACTCCAGTGCACCCACAAAGGATGGCCCACCTCTATCCTCCAAGCAGAAAAGCTGAGTCCCAAAGCAAGAGTGGAGACCCTATCTTCCCGGACAGTGAGGGGCCCTCCCTGGGATCACAGAGCCTTGGAGCCCACTGCAGGGTCTAAGGGACACAGCAGGGAAGGCAGGAGACACATCCTTGTGACAGCAGCTGGAAGTATAAGCAGCTCCATGGAGGAGGCAGAGAAAGAACAGGGCTTCAGGTGACTTCCGTAACGTTGTCAACTACTGGCAGGAAGCCAGCACAGAAAGTCCAACATGCCCTTGGCTTCAGGAACGCCCCCAGGCCATTCTGAGCTCAGCAAACCATCAGTGAGCTATTTAGGAAGCTCTGTCCAGCAAGTGGCCACACAGACAGTATATCGAGAGGAAGAAGTCAGGCACAAGAGTGCAGTCTGCATGATTCCATTCATATAAAATTCAGGAAGACACACAACCAGTTTATGGTAGCAGAAATCAGAACATTTATTTTCTAGCTAGGGAGGGGGGCTATTCCAGGGGCTGGAAGAGGAATAGGAGGTGATGGAGATGTTTTCTGTCCTGACTGGGAACAAACTTAATGAACAGGAAACTTGAGATCTGTGCATTTTACTGATTAAAATTGTATCGCAGTAAAGTTAACTGCTACACAACTTCCAAGGGTATGTTATGCACAAAGCATTGTGACAGGTGGTCTATAATGTATACATCAAACCAGAACCTGCTCTATGGAAGGGGTAACAGTATAGACAAGAGAAAAGACATGACCCCCAAGTCATAGCTCAACACAAACAGCAATAATGTCCCCAAGAGTGGGGGTGGGGGAAAAGACCATGTCTGGCTGGAAGAACTGGTTAGGCTTCATAGAGGCAGTGTTGGAGCTGAGCTGTGAAAGAGTTGGGCCAGAACATTCCAGGTAGCAGACACAGCAAAATAAAAGGAGAGTGCTGGTATGGATGGAAAGCAGAGAATGGCTCAATTTGGTTGCTGTGGAAAAAAGAAAGGATTAGAGAGTAAGTAGGATCAGTTTGTAAGAGCCTTAAATCAGGCAAAAGAGTCTGGATTTTATTAGGAGGCAACTGGGAGGATCTGAGTGGAGATTTGACGCTGGTGTGATCAGGTCACACTGGGATAGGGAGGGGCTGGAGGGTGGAGTCAGGTAGCGTTTTGCTATCCAAAGAGGGGTGCAATGGCCAGGCACATCCATGTCACCTGGGAGCTTCTTAGAAAGGCCGAACAGCTAATGAATCAGACTTAGTGACTTAGAATCTGCATTTTGACAAGATCCTGGGTAATTTTTATGCACATTGAAGTTTAAAAATCACAGGTGTAGAAGTTAGACAGTGGACCATGGTCTTGTGTATGGGCAGGGCTTCTGAGTCAGTCCTTCACTACCCGAGGCCCTGAGTGCAAGAGGCAAGGTAGATGGGTCAGGGGTCTGCATGTTGCATTCAGCTTACGTGGGAGAACAGTTTGTTTCAGGAGGACTGCTGAAGAGCAACTGAAATATTCACGTAAGGAAGGGGTAAAAAATCCAAAGCACAAATGCCCTTGGTCTCCACGTCGCACTGGTGTCTAGAATGAAGGCCTCTGCGGGTCGTAATGGTAGAATCAATACTCCCGGGCTGCAGTGAGTGGAAGCTAAGATTAGATTGTTTGAATAATTTATCAAGCCCCAGCTACTCTTGAATTCTTTCAGTGGTTATGGATGCTTCCAGGCTGCCCTTTTAGGTTAAGGGTCCATATGCCAGACTTTGCCAAGGTAATTCCAGTTCAGAAAAGAGACAGAAGCAGCTCTTGCCTGAACTGTCTGAATTCCTCTGCTTTGAGTCTCCACCAGCACCATGATCCTGACTCACCAACGTTGGAGAAGCAAGAAGCAAGGAAATCACCGGCCTGTCCCACTCAGCGCCCTGTCGCCTTCTCCTTCTTCCCTGGGGTCCTGCTTCATTAATGATCTCGCACAATGTGTCACTTCTCCAAAGACTGTTGGAGCAGTGATGGGAAGCATGTGAGCTTGGGCCCTTCCTCATACACTAAGAACGTGGTGAAGACGCAGGGATCTGTAGCTTCTGCCCTCCTCAGACTCACAGGGGGTGTTTAGGAGATAAGTCTGAGTCTCCTTAAGCACAGGCTGGTGTCAGGTCCTAGGGAATGCCTGGCAGTTGCAAATAAGTCAAGGATCTAAATAAGACAACCTAAATTCTGAGTTCAGACCACCCAGGCTAGTCTTCTGAGGAGTGTTAGTGGGGTGCTAATACTGGGTGGGGGACCTCACCTTCATGGTGAGGTGTTCTTTCCCATGGCCTGGCTTACCATGCTGCAGGGGCTTTAGAGCACTAGGAAAATCAAACCCCACTGGGGCTCGGCGCCTGTGGCTTAGCGGGCTAAGGTGCCAGCCATGTAAACCTGAGCTGGCTGGTTCGAATCCAGCCCCCGGGCCCACCAACCAACAATGATGGCTGCAACCCAAACAAAAATAGCCGGGCGTTGTGGTGGGCGCCTGTAGTCCCAGCTACTTGGGAGGCAGAGGCAGGAGACTCGCTTGAGCCCAGGAATTGGAGGTTGCTGTGAGCTGTAATGCCATGACACTCTACCCAGGGCGATAGCTTGAGGCTCTGTCTCAAAAAAAAAAAAAGTTGCATTTCTATATACTAACCACGATGTATTTGAAAAAGAAATCAAGAAAACCATTTTGTTTATAATTGCTACACAAAATATAAGTATCTGGTAATAAATTTAACTGAGGAGGTGACAGATTTGTACACCGAAAGGTATAAAACATTGATGAAAGAAATTAAAGATGACACCATGCTGTATACACCATACTAATGATTTGGCAGAATTACTTTTGTTTAAATGTCCATACTGTCCAGAAATATTTATAGATTTAATACAATCCCTATGAAAATTTCAGTGATTTTTTTTCTACGTATTAAAATTTGTATGGAACTACAAAAGACCTGAATAACTAAAGTAGTTTTGAGCAAAAATAACAAAGCCAGACGCATCACATTACTTGATTTGAAAAGCTACCAAAAAGCTATAGTATCAAAACAGCATGGTATTGTCATGAAAACAGACATATAGACCGATGGAATAGAATAGAGAACCCAGAAACAAATTCATGCAATTTCCAGCCAAATGATTCTTGACAAAGATCATTGAGAAAGGGCAGTCTCTTTAATAAATGTTGAGTTCATACAGAAGTATGAAATCAGATATTTGTATCATGTGAAAATTAAGTCAAAATTCATTAAAGACTTACATGTAATACTTGAAACTCTAGGACTACATAAAACAACATAGAGGAAAAGCTCCATGACATTGGTCTGGGCAATTGATTTTTTTTTTTTTTTTTTGGTTATGACACCCTTTTATTATGGCATAGTAGACAAATGGGATTATATGAAACTAAGAAGCTTCTGAATAGCAAAGGAAATAATCCATTTAATGAAGAGATAACCTATAGAATGGAAGGAAGTATTTGCAAGCTATACATCTGATAAGGTGTTAATATCCAAAATTTATTAGGAACTCAATAGCAAGAAAACAATGTAATTTGTGGCTGGGTGCAGTGGCTGATGCCTGTAATCCCAGCACTTTGGGAGGCTGAAATAGGATCACTTGAGGCCAGGAGTTTAAGACCAGCCTGGCAATAGCTAGAGCCTGTCTCTACAAAATATACAAAAATTAGCCAGGTGTGGTGGCACATGCCTGTAGTAATAATTACTCAAGAGACTGCAGCAGGAGGATCATCAGAGCACTGGCATTTGAGGTTACAATGAGTTGTGATCAGGTTCCGGCACTATCGCCTGAGTGACAGAGTGAGATTGTGTTTCTAAACAAAGCAAAACAAAACTAAACCAAAAAAAGTGACTTAAAAATGGGCAAAGGACCTGAAAAGACATTTGTTGAAAGAAGACATACAAATGGCTAATAGGTATATGGAAAAATGTTGAATTTTACTGATCATCAAGGAAATGCAAATTAAGTACATGGGAGGTCACTTCTCACCTAATGAATGGCTATTATTAACAAGAAAAAAGATATATTTTAGAGAGGATATGGAGAAAAGGTAACCTTTATACACTGTTCATAGGAATGAACATTAGTGTAGTTATTGGAAACAGTATGGGGATTCCTTAAAAAATTAAAAAGAGGGCTCCGTGTCTGTACCACAGTGGTTATAGTGCCGGCCACATACACCAAGGCTGGCTGGTTAACAATGACAACTGCAGCAACAACAACAACAACAAAAATCGCCGGGCATTCTGATGGGAGCCTGTAGTCCCAGCTGCTTGGGGAGGCTGAGGCAAGAGAATGGCTTAAGCCCAAGAGTTTGAGGTTGCTGTGAGCCTTGACACCATGGCACTCTGCTGAGGGCAACATAGTGAGACTCTGTCTCAAAAAAAAAAAAAAAAATTAAAAAGAGAAGTTAAATCATTTGATAACAGAAAAACCACTGTTGAATATGTATCCAAAGGATATGAAGTCAGTATGTCAAAGAGAAATCTCTGTATGGTGGCTCATGGCTGTAATCCCAGGACTCTGGGAGGCTGAGGAGGGTGAATTACTTGAGCTCAGGAGTTCAACACCAGCCCAAGCAAGAGCAAGACTCCATCTCTTTAAAAAAGAAGAAGAAAAAAAAAAAACTAGCCAGGACACCTATAGTCCTAGCTACTTGGGAGGCTGAGACAAGAGGATCACTTGAACCCAGAATTTTGAAATTCCTGTAAGGTATAATGCCACCGTACTCTACCTAGGGTGACAAAGTGAGACTCTGTCTCAAACAAAAACAAAACCAAAACCAAGAGAAAGCTCTCTTCCCATGTTCACTGCCACATTAGTCACGAAGTCAAGTTATAGAATCAACTTAAGTGTCCATCAGTGGAGGAATAAGCGAGGAAACGAGCCGTATATACACAATGGAGTACTATTCAGCCTTTGACAAATAAGGAAATCTTATTTGTACGACATGCTTGAAGTTGGAGGAGGTTGTGGTATGTAAAATTAGGCACAGAAAGACAAATCCCATAATCTCATATGTGTACTTTCTAAAAAGGCAAATTTGTAGAAAACAAGAACAGAATTGAATTTATTAGGAGGTTGGGTGAGGAGTGGGGGACTTCAATGTGAGGGGTGGAAACAAGTTGGTGAAAGGACACAACAAAAGGACACAAAATTTTAGATAGAATAAGTTCAAGAGATCTATTGTACAACGTGATTACTGTAAGTAATAACAATATATTTCACACTTGAAAAATCCCAACAGTAGATTTAAGTGTCACCACCACCACCACCAACAACAACAACAAAAAAGTATGTGAGATAATGCATTTGTTATATAGCTGGCTTTAGCTATTCTACAGTGCATACATATATCAAAACATCATGATGTATACCATAAATGAATACAAATTATACTACTTCTTAGTAAAAAATAAATAAAAATAAAATCCTTTAAAAACTTGATCCAAAGTAGCTATTCAAATGTAAAATAAAATCACATTCTAATGTTAATTATAGATTAAAAGTACTTTTATACTTGTAGTAATCTCAATGCAGAGGAATTAATATTATTATTATATTACAGATGAGGAAATTGAAACTTTAGTAAGTTGGGTGACATTCAAAGTTATATTAGGATAGATAGCCGGAACTTGATCTTTCGAGTTTATACTTACCTCTTTCCCTTAGGAAGGAAAGTTTATGTAAACAGCTAAGGTTAGTATGTGCTATGGCAGATTAATTTACCTGTAAAACTCAAAGAATAGTTTGCAAGTTATTGTCTTTTCATTATGATGTTGACAAACCACTGCCAAGGAGTGGAACATGTCCTCAGTATTTTTGTGTTTCCTTCATACATCATACACATATTTCTGTAGGAAAAAAATCTTATTGATAAAGGTTAGGTTTCTGGGTTAACCAAAACTTACTTAACAAGTAATGTGTTGTTTTTTAGCAAGTTTCCACTCTTTCATTCATTGTAACAATATAGTCTGTCAGTTCCATTTTAACGTGTATAGATGAGGTTGGGAACTTAACCATACTTTTATGGGAATATGCATTTGGGTTACAAAAAACATGATTTGAGACAGGTAATTTTGGCATATAATCTATTTGGAAGTTGGGTCTGGACAAATATAGTTTGGATCAGTGGTACAGGAAATATAAATCTAAAAATAGAAATCATGTGTAGAAAGTGGAAAATATTACCTCAAAGGATTGGTGAGGATTAAATGGAATAAGGAATATAAAGGACTTTTAACACAGTGATTACTTCAAGAAATACTAGTAGTATGTTGCAAAATGCTAGCTCCTTTCTGCTCTTCTTTATATCTATATTACTCATCCTTAATGATAAGTAACACTACTTAATGTTATCTCTTTTCTTTCTTCTGGCTAGGGTGGAACTTTCTTAGCTTAACACTAGAGCTCTTTGCAGACTCTTTTTAATTGCTGGTATCAAATGTTCTATTACTTTGAGTATGCTGTTAACTCCTGGTACTTTTATAGTCTTATTTGTCTTTCTTGGCATTCTCAGTCAGGAAAAATGTCCATGTTGTGTTCATTCTGATTTTCTTACATTTATTCCTACCTTTAGCCAAAACACTAAGAGTAAACATAATTGTATATTGGTGTTGGGCATTATGATATTTTAGAACAACATGATTTATATATCATTCAGCAAATACCTGTTTATCACTTACTGTGTTCCAGGCACTGTTCTAGAAATTTGGGACATAGCAGTGAGTAAAACTATAAAACCCTTTGATTAATTTCTCCATGTATGAGTTTATATTCCATAACAATGCTATTTCCATAAGTAATGACTGTAATGATCTTCTGGCTTACATATATTTTTTATTTTATTCAACACTTTTTCAGTTGTATTATAACTTTTTTGAGCTATAACTAAGTGCCTAGCTAGCCATAGTTTTGAAAATATACATAAATCAATCATCACAAAATAGTTCCTGATATTATAGAAGGCATCCTGAAAATGGGTATTCTGTGCTTCATTTCTAGCTCTTTTCTAATTGAATGAGCAACCTTGGCAGATTACATAACTCTACCAACCATGTGTAAAATTAAAATTTAAGATTGGGTTGTCACCAAGGTTCCTTCAACTGTAAAAATTTCAGTGTTTCTAAAGTTTTAAAAAAAGGTATATGATGTACCTTCTCAATAGAGTGTGCTTTTTTTCCTAATTACACTGTCAACTTGTGAATCCAGAATTCAAGTCTTATTTTAAGTTAAAACTGCAATGTCTAGTACAGTGCTACACACACAGAAGATATTCGATAAATGCTTCTTGAAATTATATTAGTTCATTAGATTGTCAAGAACTGTGAAAGGTCTGAGATTTTATTCTGTTAATATTTTCAAGCTAACAAGTTAGCCTACCATGGTTTCAGGATGCTGGGAGGAGAAATGAGACTGTGGGTCAGAGATGAAGGACAGTTGAAAACTCACCAGCAGTAGCAGTACCCAGTGTCATCTTTTGTGCCAACTCTCTGAGTTCCTGTTTACATGGGGTGACAAGAATCGGGCCAGATTATACCTGCACATGAGATCTCTGAGCCTGGGGACTTCAGATCTTTTATAACATGTAATAAGCAGGCTTGTAAACACTATCTCCAAAGCTATCAGCAAACCTACCATGGGTTTTCGAGGGAGAGCTTATCTCCCAAGTCTTTTGGTTATACAAACAAGTAGAAAATAGTCCAGAAAAATGAGAAGTCAATGCATCTGCTACCAAACTGCAAAAACAGGGGATGTCCGTGAATTGTCTAACAAAAAAGTCAAGTTTAGATTTCATCTTACTTAGCTCTATCAATTAAAATATTAGAAATTGATAAACATCCATTTACATAAATAATCTTCAGAAGGGAGTGTACTCTGAGAGTTACATTTAAGTAAATTCTGAATTCTTGCTAAATATACAGATCAAATATCTGACTACACTTATTGAATCAAAGAAAGGATGAAAAGATAGCTCATAATTCAAATATTTAGCATATAAAGTAATTAGGTTGCATGTCAGTGTCTGGGGATTCAGAGATTATTAAAAAACACAAGGTAAACAGATTGTACAATAATTTGAAATTTAAGATGTGTTTTTAAATTTTAAGAGTAAGTTTATTTCAAGACTAACTTGTGTTTTACCAAATCCTTAATGAAAAATGAACCCTCCAGATACCATACCGAAGCTATTTTGAGGTGGTGTTCATAAATATAGATGTTCTTTTTATGTTAAGCAGGAATTGTTAGCAACTTGACTAGTAGTGCTTGTAAGCAAACATAAAACAAAAAACAGTGACAAAATTTGCAAAACAGACCAAAGAAAACAAAGCAACAACCAAAATTACTATTTGTGTGTTTAAATTCCTAAATGTTCTTTGGAATTTGTTTGACAAAGTTAGGTTGGTTTTAAAATTTAGCTCAGTGACTCAGTTGCAGCTGTTCCAAATAATTGGTCATGAGCTTTTTATACTATCTGGCTTAATCTAACAGAGTGCCGCTTCCTGCCATTTTTTCTTCTCTGTGATCTAAAATCTGAAATGCAGAGGGGGCCAAAAAATGTATACCCATTTTAACAAAGGAAAAAACTGTACTGAGTTTGTAATACTCAATATATACTGGTAACAAAAGATGAACACAAGTCATGTCAAGCACTTCTTATAATTACAGAAGTCAAAAGTGACTTGAGTATTACTAATTTAATATAGTTTTTTCCTTTCTTAAAATGAGTATACTTTTTTGTGTCCTCTATATATATCTTAAAGAGATTATCTCAATTATTCATATTTAAGAATAACAATCTAGGATTGGATTTACAAAGAGTAGTTTTCATATAGCTTTTATTTTACCCACTTGTGATCTGGATAAATAAAAATAATAGGAATTCCAAATGGCTATGTATTTTAAAAATTAAAAAAAATTGCTCATTGAATCAATTTAGAAAATTCAGGATATAAAATAAGTACTCTTTTCACTTAGAACTAGTTACTTTAACTCTTAGTGTATATAACCTAATCAGTATGTCTTGACATCTGATTTATTGCTTCTGTAATTATTTAAATTATTTATCTAGTGTGGTTGATGGTGGTAGTTAAGAGGAACATTAACAAATTTCCAGTCTTCACCCATTGAAAGGCATTTGTGGCTGTGCTTGGTGGTTCACACCTGTAATCCTAGTACTCTGGAAGGCTGAGGCAGGAGAATCCCTTGAGCTCAGGAGTTCAAGGGACCAGCTTGAGCAAGAGCAAGACCTTTTCTCTACTGAAAACCAGGAAAATTAGCTGGGCATTGTAGTACTGGGTGCCTATAGTCCAAACTAGGAGACTGAGGCAGGAGATCACTTGAACCCAGGAGTTTGAGGTTGCTGTGAGCTAGGCTGATGCCATGACACTCTAGCCTGGGCAACAGAGTAAGAATCTGTCTCCAAAAGAAAAAGCATTTCTCTACAAAAGCCCCTACAACAATACTTCCTCACTCACATTATTAACATTAATACTACTATAGCCATAAAACAAAAACCTAGTTTCTTTTATGTCTTGAGTTAATAAATATTAGCTTCTTGACAACCATACAAATGTGTTTTGTCTTTCTTGGCCACTGTTTTTATGGCCTTCAATCACAGTTCATACCATTGCACTGGAATGTCTAGGTCTGTTGCATACTCTTGGTCCTAATTCTCTTGCCTAAGGGAGGGACATAACTTTGTAACACGTGCATTAAGGTTAATAATCTCTACGTTCAACTCTCATCTCAAGTCTGTTTATTTTACAGGGAAAAATTTAATTGGTTTTATAAAAAACACTTCATATTATTTACCTTCGAATGAATAGTCTCTCCTTTTAAGTAGTCACCTGGGGAAACTCTGGGTTTATTCCAATTATCCTGTCATTGCTATTATAATTTTTTAGGGATTAGGCATGGTTGTCTTTTTGTAAGAGTAAGAGTGAGGGAGAGAGAGACTGAATGTTATGTGACATATCTCTATCTTCAGATGTTTAGGTATAGTTTTAGAGAAGCCTCACATTGGGGACTTTGGCTGGGTCCCGTGTGTACTCTCATGTGAGACTTGACAAAACTTATGGACTAAAGATGTGTGTGTACAGTTGTTTGTTGTTTCTCATTAAGATTTACACCTAATATAGGAACTACATAGCATCAGTGCTCTGATTAGTGATAGAATATTACTTTTTACAAAGCTGCGTACCGTCAGCTCTCTAGCTCCAGTGATTTTTGTCACATATAAGGGCACTAAAGTGAAAGAGGGAGGGAGAAGGAAATCTTGGTTCTGATTTTGTACTGTTTAGTTTTTTTAAACACATATTTTGGCTCTACAGTTATTTAACACAATACAATTATGTTAACTTTATAATTCTTTACAACTCTACAATTAACTTTACAAAAGAGCAAGTTGAGATTCTTTACAACTCTACAATTATTTAACTTTACAGAAGAGCAAGTTGAGATTGAGTTGTAGATGTTTATTAAAGGTGAAAGTTTAGAACCTTGTATTGTTAAGACTGGTACTGTAGTCAAGAAGAGGGCTCTTTTTCCCAGTTGTTTCAGGGGTACTTCCAGACTTTTATCATTTTCTTTAAAGTTTAACTTCTTTCTGATACTCTTCACTTTTGACTGGTGACCTGGCTTGCTACTTCATTAGGAAAATGGAATGATAACATATGAACTCTCTCAATTTTTCTACTTTCTATTTAATACTGAAATACTTACCTTGATGTATTTATTTGTATTTATATTTTGTAGTGAACATTTGTTGGTTAGTTATCCCAATATATATTTTTGTTTCTCATATGTATAGTCCTTCAGGACTAACTTTGCACCGACTTTTCTTAGGACAAAATTTTTTTTTTTTTTTTTTGTAGAGACAGAGTCTCACTTTATCGCCCTGGGTAGAGTGCCGTGGCGTCACACTGCTCACAGCAACCTCCAGCTCTTGGGCTTAAGCGATTCTCTTGCCTCAGCCTCCCGAGTAGCTGG
>CAUYON010165994.1:0-15380 GCA_963573935.1 Arctocebus calabarensis
TTTTGTAGAGACAGAGTCTCACTTTATTGCCCTCGGTAGAGTGCTGTGGCATCACACAGCTCACAGCAACCTCCAACTCCCGGGCTTAGGCGATTCCCTTGCCTCAGCCTCCCGAGTAGCTGGGACTACAGGTACCTGCCACAACACCGGCTATTTTGGGGGTTGGGTTTGAACCCGCCACCCTCGGTATATGGGGCCGGCGCCTTACTGACTGAGCCAAAGGCGCTGCCCTGACCCCAAATTATTGATGGTAAGGGACAAATATACACCTAAATCTCAACCTACATTTCTCTATTAAATATTGTAAGTTTTAGCTTTTCAGTTCAGCAGAATTTCTTGAATATGTTCTCTCTCTTCTCTGATTATTATCTCAATGAGAATTAAAGTTCATATATGCATAGATCTCAGACTATGAGTAGAATAAAAAGTTACATCTAAATTTTAGCATTTCAGAGAAAAACCTCTACCCATAAATGTGCCAACTGATGGTGGAGTCATTATTATGAATAATAAAAAGTCTTTTTTAGTGTATCTTTTTCTGTGTTAAATACTAGTACAAAAATATCTTTCATGCCAGGCATGGTGGCTCATGCTTGCAATCCCAGCACTGGGGTGGGTGAGATGGATGGATTGCCTGAGCTCACAAGTTCGAGACCAGCCTGAGCAAAGCGAGACCCCATCTGAAAAAAATAGCCAAGTGTTGTGGGGGGCTCCTGTAGCCCCAGCTACTCAGAAGGCTGAAGCAAGGTAATCACTTAATCCAAGAGTTTGAGATTCCCGTGAGCTGTGACACCATAGCACTCTAACAAGTCTATAAAGTAAGACTCTGTCTCAATTAAAAAAAAAAACTTTCATAATACTCTTGATTAAATTGAACAATCTCTTATCCCAAACTACCACAATGACTATCTGGACTATTATAGATGCTAGAGACCATTTTAAAAGTCATTTCAAGTTTTCACATTGATTGAGAGTATTAGAAATTAAACAAATATAATTTCAAGAGAAGTAAGTAGTTCATTTTAAATACCACTTAGATCAAAGACATGTGTGCATAATGAAATAGTGTTCTTCAATTTGTAGTTATATATTAGGACTAAGTTCTTCATTCTTATATTCTGAATTTTATATCTGTATTTTAAAGAAAACATATTTGAAGACCCTTTTAAATTGATCTTACATCCACATGCACACATACACATAATATATTTAAGATCACAATTCTGGGTTAATTAATAAATATAGATATAAATGTGTTGTATCAGCACTCATTCATTAATACTGCACTGAAATAGCCTATAAACAAAACAAACATGCAACTAATAAACATTTTAGACAGATCATTAAAATAAAATATCACATAGGTAGTGAGCATTTCAAGGCCTTAGGGGAGAATAGAGAGGAAGAAGGGAAAGAAATAGGAAAAAATAGAAGTAAGGGAAAAAAAAATGAGAAAGAGTAGAAAGCGTAATATATTTTCAAATGGCAAATACACAAACTATGTTGTATACATTGTATATTCAGCACTTGGAATCACTATACAAAGGTTAAAAAAGCAAGAGAATAAACAACAACAATTCTTTCTTCATAAGAACCAATCATTACATGCAGCCCTAGTCTTTCAAAACATTATAAACATGTATGTTATCAGGAGAAAGCACAATCGCATGGGGTTCTCATTGCACAAGAGTTAGAATCTCTAGCGTGACATTTACGTTATGCTGCAATAATTTTGCTCTCCATAATCAAAGAAAACTTGCTTTTTCTGGCTATGAGTTTTTCCTAGCTCTGCTTTATTTTGATCCCCCAATGGCAAAAGTGAAAATCACCTTGCTAAAAGTAGCATATCTTTGCTTTTCCTAATAATTATCTTCTTAATTCACAACAAACTTTCTCAGAATTGATTTAAAAAGCAACTTTAACAATTCTTAGGCTGTTATTATCTTTAGAGTATCTATATTTTAACGTACTGCAATTAGATTAAAATAATTACAATTTGAAAAGGAGCTTGTAAAAGTGATGACACTACAGAAGCCCGTACGTATATGCACAATAACAGAACAATAACCCCACGCACTTCAGAACTTCTGCGTATTACATTCTAATATGTTTATGTAAATTCCCTAAATTAAAGTCCATGAGTAGATGTTGTCATCCAGCTTTAAAGATATTTTCCTTGAGTATATTTAATTTTTTAGTCAACTTTCCAATGATAATTTGCAACTAAAGTTCCCTTTGTTTTTCCAGTGCCTTAAATTTTATTGTTTTACAATACCCTAAAGAGTAATTATATTTGTGACTACATATGAGATTATTGTAATATTGTTTATATAATAAGTGGCTGCTTCAGCAAGCCCATTATGCCTTTTCATAGTTTCAGCCTGGGTGGGTGAAATTTATTTTTTGACTTCCTTTAGCATTGTAATTGATCCTAGTCACGCCTCTTCTCTCCACACCTCCCAACCTAATTATCCTAAGATATCTTTTTCATAATCTTAGTAACCACATGCCAATTTAATCCACTTCCAGGGAAAGTTCTTAAAGTTTTCATTCTAATATAGAATTTTCAAGTTTTTGAAATTTTGTATAGAGTCACAGAATGACAGATACGTAAGAAGCTTCAAAGATAATTTAGTACAATCCACTTATTTTACAAATGATGAATGTGATGAAAGAGTTTAAATAACTTACCCTCAGTTCATTGCTATTTAGAACAGAACAAAACCCGGAATCCCATGGGAGAATTTTCTCAGTGTTTCCCTGTTTCATGTGTGTTCTATTTGCCGAAACAGATAGCTCTGTTTTCTTTCCTTTCTTTTTTCTGCCTTCCTCACTGTCTCTCAGAGACAATCAGAAAATGATCTGGTCTCCCTTTCCAGATATAAAAGAAGTTTTGCCTTTCAGTTTTAGCCCCTCGCATCTATTGAATAATATTACGACTGCTTTGATTGAATTCAGGGCCCCCAAACAGTGTGGTCACTTCAGTGAACTGAAAAATAGTGCCCATGAAACAGCAACACAGGTTTTGGTGAAGTTATAAGAACACAGAATGTACTCTGTACATATCTACAGTGCACTATTAAGCCTTCTCTGACATTCTGCTATGTTGGAATGAAGCAGACCAAAGTGTGCCATGTAGTATTTCTAAAAGAAGCATGTCCTTTGCGCCACAGCCAGACTAAGTACAGATTAGTCAGTTGACTCCATTGTAATTACAAATGGACAATGCCCACCACCCTTTATATATCATCTTTCACACCATACCCTGGTGTCTAAATCCATTACTAGAATCACTTTGGAATTAAAGAACTCTTAATAGGGGTGTGTGTGTACGCTCATGTTAATGTGTACATAATGAAAAGTGCAAAAAAGTCTTCTCATTTATACGTTATCATACAAGCAGAAGTACTCAGAGAAAAATAAAACGTTGTAGATTACCCAGTATGCAAGAATTATGGTCTCCATGTGTTGGAGAGATAATCCCAAGAAACTGTCTATTGGGGAAAGAAACAGACAAATACCGGCATAAAGCTGCAAAGGAAGATTCAATGTAGGTGCAAAGCAGAAAAAGATGGATGTTCTTCAAAATCAAAAATACATATTCTTTCTCAATGTTCTCTAGCTTAAGGAACTACAAGGAAGGAATTTGAGTCTATGTACCCACAACATACGTACGCTTCTTTAAATAAATTCTTAAATATTTCAGAAAGTCAAATTTATTAGCGATTTATTCTGACAGGGAAATAAACTCAAATCTATTCATTGGGTTAGAGTCCCTGAAAAATGCTTATGCGTGAGCCAGTGCCAAGTTATGTTGGACTCCTAGAATGTGATGACATATCAGTATGCATGCATTCTGATGCACAGCAAACAACTTTCTATGAACCGTCTGTTACCCAATTTAAGAAAATTTAGGCTTCGTTTTATGTGCCCATTTCTTTGTGAAAGTAAATCATGATGGCTGTAGGTGGGACCCAGGGATAGTATGTGAATAATGTCCCTTCTGGGAGATTGGTTGTCTCCGTTCACTAAAAGTGTTTGTTTACAAGTTTAAGCAGTCTGGAATTTCTTCTACTTTGAAAGCCCTCTGAGCTTCACCGGGACAAGAAACGTCACATACACTGAGACAGCTGCTAACGGCTGTGAAACGCTTCCAACATAGCCCATCTTTCACAGAACAATTGATAGATTAGACATAATAAATATTGCATAACCTTCAGGGTTTTGGCAGTGGAAACTGAAGCTGAGAACTTTCAATTTTTACGTTATTAAATGATTTTTTTTTTTTTTTTTAACCCTGGTCTCTCCAATTCCACATGGTTTGGCGAGATATTGAAATCCGGAGCACGAATAAGGAAGCCTGTGTAGGTCCGAGAGGCACGGACTGCCAAGTGTGATGTGGACTTTGCGCACTCCTGTTTTAAGGTTTTGGACGATGTCTGCGGACAAACGATGAGGAGCGCGGCACACTCTCACAAGTTCTCCGGGCAAGTTTCAGCAGCTCCGCGAAGCGAGGCGCGGGAGCAGGAACGCCAAACACGCAGGCTTTCCAGTACCAAACCGCAAAGAGAAAGCGCAAAGTTTGGCCGGGAAGATCAAAAGGATTAGGGATATTTTGCAAGCTGGTGAATGGGTTTATTCTATTTTTCCCCGCCCGCCTCCCCACCCTCCCCTGTCCGCGCTCTACTGCCCCCTCTCCGCCCCGTCTTGCTGCCGGGGCTGCGCCAGCAGCGATCGGGGAGCGCACGGCCGCGGCTGGTCCCGGCGCCGGAGAGGCCCCCTCTCCGCCGAAGCCCTTAGCTCCCCTGCACCGCTTGCGAACGGATCTCCCAGTCCAGCGATGCCAGTGGGGATCTAAAGCTTGGATTCTGCCGCCTTATTGCCGAGCTGACCCTAGCAGAAACCCGGTCGAGGGGGCGGCCTCACCTCTCCCGGACTTGATATGCAAAACAGTTACGTCAGATGGCGGGGGTGGGGCACCCCGGGTTGAGTGGCAGCCGCTCTCGCCTCGGGAGGAGGCGCGAGAATCAGCCTGGTTCAGAGACTGAGACAAACCGGAGCGTAGAGGAGCTGGCGCTGTCCGCGGAGCTGTCGGTGCTGAAGCTGGGAGGCGAGCGTGCCGCTTACTCTAGCACCTGGAGCCAACGCCTCTTGCACCCTCTGTGCCCTGTGGGACCCGCTCCACCAGCAGGACCCACATCAACTTGACAAAGGACTGCGATCGGACCTGGGGGAGAGCCCTCTGTTTGCAACCCGGGCTCCCGTTCAGGCGTGACTTTGGAGATTTCTGTAGTTTTGGACTGAACTATTTTGATTTTGTTCCCCTTTAAGACGTTCTTTTTAGTATTTTTTGTTGTTGTTAATTGTGAGTTATATATCCACATCATTTACGAATCCTTCTGGGGGACTTTCTTCACTGTTAAAATAAGGTAAGAGAAAAATAATGTTGTTACAAATGCTTACAAGTGGGGGAGAAATGAAGACTTTTATACAAAAATTTCAAAACAAGTTATGCTTATTTGTATAATTTGAAACTAGACTTTTGGCAATGATATTTTAATAATTATTACCATTATTACTACAAGAGCATCTGCTGGTGTTTATGCACGGAATTCTAGAGGGGAAGTTGAAAGCTTTGTTTTTGTGAAGTTAATGTCATTGTGTTACATCTTCCTTTATAAATATAAATATTTTAGAGGAATACCTCCAGCATGGCTCAAGGGAAAGGAACCTTTCGACACAAGTCCCCGAATATGTTAGCTAATCACATTAAATAAATCAACCAACAAGTTGTTTTAAACAAATACAATCTTAACAAATATTTGAAATACTAATATCTGGTTGATCAGTATGTGTATTAGTTACCATATCTAAGGCATGGTCTGAGAAGTGCAGAGCTCTCCAACATTTTCTGGAGGGGAGAAGATAGAGGTTGAAACATTTATTTATACCATGCTGGGTTCATTTAGATGTGTTGTTAGGCAGTAGATCCAAATAAAACTTGTGAAACTCAATCTCTGAGAATTCCACACCCCAAGGTCATGTGTGTCCCCAAGTTGGGGGCTGTTTGTTCTGTTATTGACTAGTAAATGTCATCCCCCCACCACCCCTTCAGGTTAGAGGTGGATGAAAATGGGAAGCTCTGATTTAATAATACAGTATTAGCTTGTATTATAGTCGCTACTGCTGTTGGTAATTGAATGGAACTGGGAAGCGTGGGCTGAGAAAATGTCTTGCTATTTCAGCAATGTTTAACCTCTTGCATGCTTAACAGAGAGCTTTTCTCTACTTAGATTTTCTTTTGAAGCTATGTTCCTTTTGTCAATTGGCAGTGTGCTTTGAGTGTGTGTGAAGAAAGAATTCAGTGTGGAAAACCAGTGAACGGTACTTCTCATAGTGAGCAATTATTAAAGATAGACGTTATCTGGTACTCCTTGTACTTATTACTATTCATGTCTTTATTTGACAGACGTGATGGTTTTACTGATAAACAGAATTGCAATCTTTCACTTTTGTCATTCAGTGGCATTAGATTAAGTATAAATGATGGTTGGGAAAACGGGGTGTTTGGGGAGTGGAGAGGCAAGTTCCTTTTACATTCCAGAGAGAGACTTTAGGTTGCAACTAGATGTCCTCTGTTAGTATGAATGAGTAAAATATAAAGCTGTTTTATACTTAGTAAGTATTGTAGAATGGACTAGGGTTGTTTTACAGCAAGGAAAGTGCACATTAAGTTGAGTTTGACTATTTGTGTATTTTAAAATATTTTAAACATTTCTACGCAAGTTGCATTAGAGTTATGAAGAGGAAGTTTAGCTTAGAGTTTATGCTTTAACACAATTCCTCTGGGTAGAGATTTTTTATTTTATTTGCTGCTCAGCCCTATGTGAGAGTGATTGTCATAAGAGTTGGATATTTTTGCACACACGAGAGGTCAAATGTAAATCTCCTTAACTTGTTCACAAGTTTTACCCTAAACAGATGTTCTTTGTAGGATTCATGCTAGTCATGTGGTTTTATGTTAAATAGTCACACAAATTTTTAAAGACTAAGCAGGCAGAGAGGCAGAAAGAATTTTTAAAGCTCTGATCCAGGAAGTTTTTACTAAATGATCTCTTTCAAATGTATACAAAATCATTCTTGTCCAGTATATGGATTACAATTTTCTTTTTAAAACTAATTACGTTGTTATAAACAACCAGACTTTGGAACTTCTGACAGAATTATGGTTTCTTTTAATTTTATGTGATTTTATGTTTATTTTGAAATACTAATGTATATCTTAATTTACAACTTACTTGAATGCAGTAACATATATACATATTATGTTCACTCAGAATGTATTTGAGTATCTCATTGACTTTTGTTTGCACAAAGTTTACCAATATATATATCCTTGTTCAAGTATGAACAATTATTTTGAAGCATCAATATCTGGAATTCTTTCAAATGAAATTTAGTGTTATCACAATGAGACAATTAAACATTAAAATCAAGCTATACTACTGACAATGATAATACGAAAGACCAAACCAAAGAGAATGCAAATTTAAAATAAAGATTTTTTCTGAATTTTCTACACATTTAGCTTTTGTGTCTTAGTTCAGAAGTAAGGTAAAATGAATTTCCCATCATAAGCCCAATTTTAGCATATAAGAAATGATTTGGATACAGAATAAGATTTCCACTGTAAATTAATAAAATTGCCAACTTTGAAGACACTTTAGGAAAGACAATCAAAGGTGATGGCCTTTCATTCTTTACGACACAAAAAATTTACCATATATTGGAGTTATAACTTAATCATATGACATGCAAAGCAATATTCAATAACATAACACTGGATAACTTGTTAAGATATTAACTCTCTTAATTAAAGAGACACTGCAAATACATGTAGGACTATTTGCTACAACATGATGAACTTTGACAAAGTGTGTAGAAAATTATTAAAATAATTTAATTATATGTAACATTGCATACTCACATTGTTTCTCTTAATTTTAGGTACATTGGTCATACCAAAAATTAAATTTTGGACAATTTTTTTCCTTACAAAGAAGATAAATTGTCATATATGTTTTGTCAGATTTAGGATAAGGATAAGTGAATCAATTGGGGTTTTCTGTTATCAAGGCTATATATTATTTTCTTTGGTTATCTTTTCTATTTACTAATAGGGGCAATAGAAAAATAGAATGTAATAATAAACCCAAAAATGCAATAGAAAAATATAACAGGTAACAATCAACCTGAAATATTCTACAAAATTTATAAAAAATTAAAAAAATACTTTTTAAAGTTACATATAAAAGGTTATGTGACTTAATAGTTTACTGAGATTTTTCTCTGAATAGTGGCCATTTTTTGGTGATGTTCAAAGCTCATTTATTAATGAAACCCAAAGTCCTTGAAAGACACATATTCTTATTAATCCTTTATATTTGCTCTAAATTACCAAACTAATTCTAATATTTTTTGGTGCTTGGTATATTGTAAAGCTCAAAAGACCTTATGAACTAATAGGCTAAAATAATACTTCCTATCGTTAGCATCATTGTAACAGCCAGGTGACCAATTATACTTTACCAAACAGACTTAATCACCTTCTGCTTCAACACCTCCTATATCCTCTGGGTACACTTTACTTTAGGGGAGCTGTAGGATCCCTTGTGGAAATATTCGAATTTTCCAATTAAATTGGTAACCACCCAAGAAAGCAATTGGTCCCTTTGTGTTTTAAATCATCTCGGTATTGATGAATTAATATTATTGTAATGGGTGAGATAGCATTTCAGGGTTCCAATGAGTTTTCCAAAAGAGAAAGAATTCAATAATAGGGTAAGTGCTTGACACAATGAGAGAGAAGGTACATGTGTGTGTGAGTCTACATAGAGTAGATTCTATTCTGCAATAAATAAGCAATGGAGGGTGATCCAGAACATGCAAGTTCAAGACATACTACTTAATGCAAAAACATCTACACAACAAGGTATAATGCAAGCTATCATTGTTAATGGCAAATGTATCTTTTAATTATTGTCATTTTTTAGTTAGGCTAAGATTCTGGAACTTATATCAGATTTTTTTTTCGGGGAGTGGGGTGGGAGCATGAAAATGGCATTCCTAAGTTCTCATGCTGATTGGCAAGGAAAGACACAATTGGAAATTAAAATTTACCAGGAATGAGAAACAAAATGGGCATAATGAAGAGTTTACAGCACTATATTAATTCTGAGAAAATGAATTCTGACAAAGGATTTGAAAATAACTGCTTAAAAGAGAGACACATCAAGTTAACTTCCTACATATCTTTGGCAAATAGGCCTATGAACTTCTAAGGAACAGAGCCTGAATATCCCCCACATGTAAAAAATTTTTATTCCTCATGTATCAGTGTTTCCAAGCAGGGGTGTGAAATGAGAGCAGAGGAGCAACTTAACTCCGAACTTTCTTGCTTTAAAATCAAGTAATTACTATTAATTTAATGTGGCTTTTGGTATCAAATTATGTAAATCTCTAAAGCTGAGTGGATGCTTAGTGAGTTCATTTGCATGTCAGTATAAAGAATATTACTTTAACTTATTACTAGTTTATAGCACTTCTAGCTCAATGAAAAAGATTTGAAAATACTTTTTCATGGAGTCTTATTTAAATGTATTTATTGTAATAGAGAAGCTTACTTAAGTCTTTTATTTTTCTACAAAAGTAACACCAAGGTAGCAATTAAAATATTCATCGAGTAGCAATTAAAATTTACACACACCTGAACAATGGTCCCCAAGGATGATGATGAAATGGAAAGAATTCACCTTTCTCAGTTGAACCACTCCCATAAAACACATTAGATACTGTTATCCTGGCCATAGTGGCCTTATTTTTTCTGATTCCTGAAACTCTAGGAGTAAAGGCCCTACTTGTATAAAGAGAAATACCTGCAACCACTCTGTAGCTGTGTGTCCTTTTTTTCTCAAAACCCCAGAAATTTCTGTGATCCTTATATCAACACACTCTGAGCTGCCTCATTTAGGATTAAGGAAATTGGCCCTTCATCTTTCTAAAGAAAAAAAGGCCAGTGAGTTGCTGCTATTAACAGTAAAAACATTTTCTCTTCCAGAATGGAGTGCCTATTGATATTTGGTCATTTGGTCTTTGAGCTTCATTTGTTTGATCATTTGGGAAAAAGATAGAAACAGAAACCATTCAAAGGAATAATAAGAAAAATATATATATTTGTAGACACAAATACAAAAACCATATTAGGCCATTTTATCTATATTAGGCCATTTATCATTTATATGTCTGTGTACAGGTTGGTATTGTTCATTGTAATAGTCATTTTCAATACGAGAAAGCAGAAACTCACCTTAAACCTCTCCACTACTTTATCTTGTGGTCAAACATTAGTAGTAAATTAATTAGGGAATCAAACTAAGCTCATCAACTACCCCGTACACATCTAGTACCTCTATTTCGGGGAAGAATTCAACTGAGTATGTCTCTTTCAAAACTAGGCTTTTTTTCCTAGTTTCTGTGATACTTTCTTTACTAAATGTAAATGCCTGATCATTTTTCCCCAAGACTTTTTTCTTAATGATCAACAAATGATCACATTACTTTATAACATATAATGTTTAATATATATACTTTGGAACGCATGATCCTACAGGTCTTACAGAGTTTTCTATTCTTCTTTTAAGGTTATAAATAAGCTGCCTTAGTCAATCTCATAAGCTATTCAAGCAATGTTTCCCTTATTATCTAAAACAAAAGAGAATAAGAAGCAACAGAACAGACTTGTTCATGTTTCCTAAGAGTTCCAACTTTATTATTTTTGATTTCCTAAAAGTCCTACTGGACCACCACATTGAAATACAAATACATAGTGAGCTTCAACCCACTTTAAATAATTAGCATTTGTGTTACCAACTGCTAATCAGATTTAAACCTTCAGATGAGTTTACCACTGATATTTTGAATAGTCAATGAGATAAAATAAAATTAGTAGATTTGAATCACAGGACCAAACAAAATAGGTGGGCTCTCCAATGCGTAGGAAACATAAATACTGTATTGTTTCCTTTCTAATTCTATTTGAGGTTAAGTAACATAGCTTTCCTCTCTGTTTCCTTTTTTGAGGTTAAGTCCTAGCTTTCCTCTCTGTTTTCACATGGCATTTAGGCTGACGGAAGAGAAGAGGGGATGATTGTTTGTGGTAATTACAACACAGCTCCAGGTGTGCCAGAGAGTTGCATCAGATTCCCTACTGAATCCCCATTATACAAGTTTGGGGTTGTTCTTATTAAATGGATCCCAAAGGAGATAGAAAAGTTAGATTTGAGAACTTACACAGTGGGTACAATATACATTATTCAGATTATGAACGCGGTAAAGGCCCTGACTTCCCCACTACCCAGTTTATGCATGTAACAAAATTACACATGCTCCCCATAAATTTATGCAAATAAATAAAAGGAAAAACTCGGAAAAGTATGATTTTGTGATGTGTTTAACTTTAAAGTGGAACGATTACAGGCCCTTTATTTATTTATTATTATTGTTGTTGTTTTTGTAGAGACAGAGTCTCACTTTATTGCCCTCGGTAGAGTGCAGTGGCATCACACAGCTCACAGCAACCTCCAACTCCTGAGCTTAGGTGATTTTCTTGCCTAAACCTCCTGACTAGCTGGGACTACAGGCTCCCGCCACAATGCCTGGCTATTTTTTTGTTGCAGTTTGGCCAGGGCTGGGTTTGAACCCGCCACCCTTGGTACATGGGGCCGGCACCCTACCCACTGAGCCCCAGGTGCTGCGTCATGCCCTTTATTTAGTGTTTTACATATTAATTAGTAACACTGAGTGTTTCACTTTTGAAGTAAACCCTGACATTTTAAAGTTTTTAATCTTGAAATTTTCACAACATTGTGTACCTCAAACTTTTGATTTACTGTTACTCAATCTTTGGGGAGTCCTGCAGGAAGTTGATATACTGCAATAGGTACAATTACCATGTCTTCATAGATATGCTCCAAATCTACAGCTCTGATGGAAATTTGAAGTCCCTTTAATGTCTTTACAAAGGTCTGCAGGGCATTTTCTCTTTGGTTTCATGGTGTCAGTACAAACTCCATGAATTGACGGCCTCACCCCTAATATCGTCCCCCGTTCTATTTTACTGTCCTGTCTGTTAATGACACATTCTTTTTCCATTCACCTTGGCCTGAAAATTCATGGATATTTTAAACTTATATTATTCTTTCTATACTAATATGCAGAGAGAGGCTCGGCACCTGTGGTTCAACAGGCTAAGGCACCAGCCATGTACACCTGAGCTGGCAGGTTGGAATCCAGCCTGGGCCCGCCAAACAACAATAACGGCTGCGACCAAAAAATGGCCAGGTGTTGTGGTGGGCACCTGTAGTCCCAGCTGCTTGGGAAGCGGAGGCAGGAGACTCACTTGAGCCCAGGAACTGGAGGTTGCTGTGAGCTGTGATGTCACAGCACTCTACCCAGGGTGACAGCTTGAGGCTCTGTCTAAAAAAAAAAAAAAAAAAGGCTAATATGCAGAGAGTTCACGAGTTTTTATATCCCCTGACTTGTAATGTAGCTTTATCAAATTCTTTGTTCTCTATTTGTTCTTCAACACTTTACCTTGATCCAGGCTTTCCAGTCTCAGTAAGAAGTATTTCAACCTTCTTTACATTGGCCACCCTTATTCTTGTTTCTTCCTGTTGTAATAATAATTAGGGATAATAGTAGCTACTAATTGCTAAAATTTTTTATGATTCATAATATTCTATATGTGGTGCTAGGTACTTATAAGTTTTGTTTCATTTCATTTCATTATTTCTGTGAGCTTTGCCTTTTAAGCAGGTCAATCTGGCAGTATTTGGGAGAATGGAGTATAGGCTGGAAGTTAATGCTGGGTGGCAAGGAGGCAAACTAGGACAGTGTTTTCTTAGAAACAAAACTCACTCGGGCAGGTCCCCAGACCCCTGCCAGGTCTTATATGTCCCCAGAACATTGAGGCAAAATTTGGTAATCTGTATTTAAAAAAATTTCAGATTAATATGAGGGTACAGATGATTAGGTAGCGTTCTTTGCGACTGTTAGACAAAGTTCATGCTGCAGTTAAGCCTTTCACCAGAGCGTGTGCTGTATCCCCTTCCATTGTGCCCATCACGTGAGAGTTTACCAATCCTTATCCTTCCTCCCCTCTCTTTGTTTCTTTTTATATGCACAATAACTTGGAACATAGATAAACAACAGCCAAGGCTTAAAATGTTGCCCACAGTGTGGAACTCAGAACAAGTTTTCTATGAAGCCAAAAACTCATAATCTGATAAGATTTCATACTTCCCTCCACATTTCTCTTGATTAAATTCAAATGCCATATATTCAGACATCATAAATGCATCTCTTATTTTTACTGCAATAACTAGACCTTCTCTTTTTGCTTTTAAGATCCATATATCAATAATCTCTTCTATACCCTGCAAGTAGTCAATCTGATTTTCAGTTGTCTCATATCTGTGCATTTATGTAAAATGAAGTCAGAATAAGAAACATGTTTTCTTACCTCTATGTAATGGGCTATCCTACTTTCAAGAATTCAAGCTTATATCCCCCTTCTCTGCATCCAGTTGCATTTTCTTACGAGAAAATTAAATGATTTTCAGAGTCTCCATAGTTTTTGTAGCAGTAAGCGTCATGTTAGAGTTACTCTAGATTTCACAAAAATATGTTTTTTAATGCTTATGTATTTCTTTTCTATTGTTACATAAAAATCATACAAAATTAGCAGCTTCAACATTTATTATCTCACAGTCTCCTTAAGCCATGAGTCTGGGTCCTGGTTAGCAGGATCCTATGCTTAGAATTTCACAGTCAAGATTTCAGCCAGGGCTGGGTACTTATTTGAGGATTGAGGCTCTCCTGGCATATGATATCAATTTGATATGATTTTATTTCTTTGAAGTTGAAAACTCATGGAGACTTGTTTCTTGAAAGCCAGCAGAAACATTTCTCTGATTGCTTCAGTTTCTGACAGCCAGACCCATATTGAAGGGCTAACTCATCCATTCATTCCAGGCTGGAATAAATCTCTTTGATGTGTAAAAAGTCAACGGATTGAAACTCTAGTTACATCTTTAAAATCCTTCCTCTTTGCCATATAATATGTTGTAAACACAAGATATTACCTTTGCTGTGTTCTGTTGTTCAAAAGCAAACTAAAGTCCTCCATATACACAAGATAACTATATAATAATTATACAAAGAATGTGTGTCAGAATTCTGCCCACCATCCCTATTTCAAGTTCCACTTGTACCTTAGTCTTTCTTAATTGCTCTAATGCCATTGAGCTCTTCTTCCTCAGCCCAAAATGATTGATCCGAATTGTGTGGTGGAAAGTCTGGAGTTACTTTGGATATTTTTTAATGTGTTTTAGGTTGTTCTTCTTAATTAATCCTTTTATAAGAAGTCTAGACACTCGTTCTGTGTTTAAAAAGGAAAATTTTAGAAACCCCATCACATGTGAAAATTATTTCATATATATTAGTGTTTAATCCTCATTGGAGCTTATTCTTCATTAGATTTGTTTTTATTATGTAGTATTTTGTACATGTTAGAGGATGGTAGATTTGTATATAGTAGTGTTTTGTACATATAAGACTGTAATAGATTTATGCTGATAGATTTAATTAGTGTTTTTAGATAATAGATTTTGATAATCTCCTGTGTTTTCTTTTCTTTGTTTCTTTCTTTTATTTTTTTTTTTAGAGATAGAGTCTCACTTTGTCACCCTTGGTAGAGTGGCATGGCGTCAGCGTTCACAACAATCTCCAGCTCTTAGGCTTATGTGATTCTCTTGCCTCGCCCTCCAGAATAGCTGGGTCTGGAGGCGCCCGCCACCACAAAAATAACCCAGCTGTTTTTTGTTGCAGTTTGGCCAGGCCGTAGTTGAATTCACCACCCTTGGTATTTGGTGCAAGTGCCCTACCCACTGAGTCATAGGCGCCTCCCATCTACTGTGTTTTCTAATTCTTGTCTCTGATCTTTGACTAATGGAAAACAACACAAAGTGTATTATATTAGGACCTCATTTTATGAATATGGAATCCTTCCATATAAATAAGCAATTTGTAATTAGTATTATGATTTATAAATAATGCAGGAATCTTTAAATAAACTACATTTTAAAAGTGCAAGGAATCTTTTTATATTTACTTTGAAAGAAAAACTTCACATTTTAAAAGAATGTCATCTTCCACAATTTATTAATCCATCTGTGGGTCGTTGGGCACTTGGGCTTCTTCCATGACTTAGCAATTATGAATTGGGCTGCAATAAACATTCTGATACAGATGTCTTTGTTATA
>CAUYON010165997.1:0-38259 GCA_963573935.1 Arctocebus calabarensis
ACAAGAGGAATTTACTTCATTGCAGAACCACATTTAAAAAAAAAAAATCCTCCCATCCAAGTACTAACCAGGCACAACCCTGCTTGGTGTGTGCCACACCTTTTGGGGGCAAAACATGATTGTAAGAGGGACTTTACCCAACAAATGCAACCAGTGTAACATGGTTTCTTGTGCCCTCAATGAATCCCCAACAATAAAAAAAAAGTTAAAAATAAAATAAATAAAAATACAAAAAATAAAATAAAAAATAAATCCTAAACTTTCTATAAATAAAATGGTCTTTTTGTATCTGATAATTGATAAGACCTAAGAGAACCATGTTGACAAAATAGCATATCTATATTAGAGCAGAGTTATGGATTCATTCCAAATAAGTAGGTAAATGGGCTTATTTGCAATTATTTAGATTTACTGTGGTATTGACTCTTGTATCAAGTTTCATATAAACCAAAACCATTGAGTTGTTCAAATTTCTAGTCACACCTTTAAAGATGCTTGCTATTACATTTAGGAATCGTTATTTTTATAAGGTTATTATTTTCTTTCTTCCTTGACATTTCTTGCTATGCTCTACAAAATGTTAATTAGCAGATAAAAGATAGGCTATCTGAAGTTGTTTTTGATTCTTAAAACCCACAGGGAAAACGTATTTAATGTTATGGAAATGCAAAAATCTGCTTATTTGTCTGAGATTATACTTCTTGGTTGAAAACATTATGTGGCATATGGTACTTCTTACCCCCAAACATACTTCAGAGCTTGATAATCTGATGGCTTATGAGAAACACACCAGCTGACAGCACAAGCAGGACATGGGCCCAGATATTTGGATTTCCTAGTCTAGTGCTCTTTTATGTAAAATGGTGTTAAAGAGCAACTATTTTTATGATGACCTTGTTTTAAATGCAGTTTCTTACTGTAATAAAATTAATTACAAAAAATCAGAAGCACTAGGTGTAATTTCCTTGAATGTTTAAAGGATATATAAGGGTCATAGCCTGACTTTCTGAGAAAACAGACTCTAAGAGAGAGATTGGAAGATAGGAGAGTTGCTGGCAAATGCTTTCTGGAATAACACCTGAGGGGTGAAAGATGCAGGATTTGGGCAAGGGAGAAATTGAACTGTTGATGCAATTTAGTGGTGGCCTCAGCTAAGCTGGGATTGGCCTTCAGAGTTGTCTCAACTGCACCCAGGGAGAATGGCCTTCTGTAACCCGACTCAAGTAATCTTTGATGCTGGCTATTTCTAGGAAGGGAGGTGTAACCTTGGGTGAATAACTTCTTAGGCTGAGAGCCATTTCTGGAGAGACAGATTTATATTTACATTACATTTCTGGAGTTATATCACACAGTGGAATGTAGCTATTTGTGCAACCATTTTCAACCAATTTTCTGCTTTTGTAAAATGCTGGAGCAGAGGAGAAGATTAGAAATGAGAATGGATATAGGTTGAAGCAGAGGACCTATGCTATCACATCAGTAATAAAACTCCAGTCATGTAATATGTGAGAGATTGTTGGGCAAAATCCTTTTGAATTCCCTTTTTTCCTTCTTTTATCTTTCCCTATAAATATTGGAGAAAAAAGTACTGTGAACTTATACTTTAAAGGAAAAAAAAAGGCTCAAAAAACTGAAGAGTCTAACAAAAACTCTTTAAAAAAAAAAAAAACAGAGTCTCGTCACCCTTGGTAAAGTGCCATGGGGTCACAGCTGACAACAATCTCAAACTCTTGGGCTTAAGCGATTCTCTTGCCTCAGCCTCCCAAGTAGTAGGGACTACAGGCCCTCGCCACAATGCCCAGCTGTTTTTTGTTGTTGTTGTTGTTGTTGTTGTAATTGTCATTATTGTTTTAACTGGCCCAGGCCAGGTTTGAACCCACCGGCGTTGGTGTATGTGGCCAGCAAGCTATCAACTGAGCTATGGACACCCTGCCAACTGAGCTACAGGCAGCGCCAATAAAAAAAACTTAAGGCAAAAGAAATTGTGCGGTTTTGTTCTATGATAGTTTTGGGACCTCTGCTGACTACTGTTTGTGGGATTTCTTAACATTTCTAACCATGAACATTCTCACAGTGAAAACTCGGAGTCCTGTACTGACTTTTGCCTATGTGATATAAGAAGCCAGCATCCTAAAATTGGTCTTAGTTCAGCAGGCTTCAGGGTCTGGACATTTATTCTATCAGCCTCAAGCCCTTTTGGGTACACACAACTAAGAACTTGCGTTGGAATAGTGAGTGAAAACTGTTCTAGTATCTTAAAAAAATGATACACAAATGTTTAACTATTCAGAACTATGGGAGCAGTGGAAAGTACAAAACTCACTTAAATTTCTACTAGAAATGGTAATATGTGATTTTAACTGCTATTTTGATCATTTCATTATTCAGGTCAGATTTTATTCTTTGCTAACACACTTCATCCCTCCTTGGACTGTGAGTTACTAAAAGATGCAGTATTTTTTATGCAGCCTCTATAGCTCCACAATGTACTATGCAATGCTTTGTGCAATGCAATGCTTTTATATAAAAATTTTCTTAAAAACAATTGTGAATGAATGAGAGTTGAAAACAGAGAGATTGTTTCTTAGTGATTATATAAGCAAATGACTTTTTAAATAAAAATTACTAATTAGTAATTCTACTGGATTGTCAAAATCAGCAAGTCAGTAGAATTGTGGTGACATAGTCAAGGTAAGTCTGTTAAGCTCAAAAAGGTGCCTGCAGAGATTACAGAATTGTATTTTTAGGGAGGATCTTACAAAGCAAGCAATGGTTTGTTTCTCAGAGATAGAGGAATGAATATGAAGAGATCTGGCAAAGAATTGGTGAAAAGAAAGGATTTTAGACAACACAGTATTAAAAGAATACAAACTTAGCTTTTAGTCAGGCTTTCTAAAGCAATAGAAAAAATACAGATCTATTTGTCTTTAAAGACTTATGTTACCTAATTCTTCCTTTCTTAATATTTTAGAGATAACTACAATGAAATGCAGTATTTATTCAGAACTTTTCCTATCCCAATCAGGATTTAGGGAGGTTGATGTAACTTACAAATGATTAAGACAAATGACCTCACAAGTCTTAGAAAAGTCACTCTGACCTGCTGAGGAAGGAACACTGTAATGTCTTCAGCTCATCACAAAGGAATTCTTTGGGCCAAGATCAGAGTCTGTTTTTCCTACAGCCTCATCTTCTTTCTGACACTCATGGTGTCAAAATTTATACCCAGGTGTTTACAACCATTATCTGTCTGGACTTTGTAGACATATCTCATTTGAGAAGATCTCAGGTGAGGAGGCACTGGCTGGAGTGCAGGCTGTGGGAAAGTCTAAGGGTCTTAAATTTCCATGTTCACAGTTCACTCTGTTTGAACTTAGCACATTTTCATGGCCCCTGTGACAAGTGCTAAACCAGTCATTCCACATTCTCTCTCCCCTTCTAAATTATGCATAAACCACTTTAAAAATGAACCAACTAGAATTCAATAGATTAAGGGACTTCCCTTAGCTCATAAATGACAGAACCAGAATTTTGAACCCGAACTTTGTTGTATGATAATAACTGCAGTTCTTTCCCTTCCTTGAGGGAATACCTTTTCTTTCTAACCTCAAAAATCTATAGGGTTATAAGTCCCCCAGGTTCAAATTTGAATTCAAAACTACTATCTCTTTGCCTCTATCTTAATATATTGTTCTTGTTTTTTCAAATCTAAGAGCATGCTTTAAACAATATTTCAAGTTAGTGGCATTCTAAGTAGTATTACCTGGATCTGTTGGAGCTCTGAAAATTAGTGATAATAAATGACATTTATGGAGTGCTGACTCCTGACCCCAGATTCTGTTGCACTTCTCTGCCTGGGACCTCCTTAATCCTCACAACCACATCACAGACTTGGTATTCCTCTGACAAGTGAGGAAACTAAGAAATAGAGTGTTTGAATAGTGTGCTCAAGTCAGCATGTTATTTCATTTATCACCAAAATGTAGCAACACAAAAACATTGCTTATTTTCTCTTCAGTTTCTGAATGTCAGGAATCAAAGAGCAGTTTAGTGAGGTGGTTCCAGCTTAGAGTCTCAAGATGTCTCAAAGTTCTTCATGATCTCTTGAATCAGAGGCGTCAGTTCCTCACCACATGGGCCTCTCGACAGGGCATCTGGCACATCCCCGAGACATGTGACACCTGTCTGCCCCCAGAGTGAGTGCTTTGCCAGGGAGAGCAAACAATTATTTTTAACCAAATCTTGGAAGTAACGTACAATCACATCTGCCACATTCTACTGGTCGCTAGCTCTATCCTGGTAAATGTGCAAGGGAGCCTCACAGAGATGTGACCACACACGTAGGGAGCCCCGAGAGTCCTCGCAGCTACTGGCTATGCCATCTGTTCACTAGCTGATTGCAGAACTATGTGATGTACTCAAGCACTTTGACTTCAGGGCTTGGGCTCCTTACTTCTATCTTAAGAAGACCTACAAAACACATATTTGGGAATGTTATTGTTTTTCCAAAAGGGATCTTTCATGAAGTTTGTGCATATATGATGTCATTCTGTGTCACTTAATTCTCAAAGAACACCTGAAAATGTGAAGGAGACAGAAATATTTATCAAGGGCAATAAACACCAAATTTCCAGATATTTCAGATTATATAGAGGTCATTGTGGGAAAAGGATGGTAAAAAGAAGTACAAGGAGAAGTCATTTCAGTTAAACCCTTTCATTTCAACATACCATTATCTTGAAAATTGTATTCATTCCCTTCTCCATCTCAACAATCTCTCAATTCTGTTAAGTAGCACATTGAGAAATATAATACCTGAGGATGGTTTTGTTTCTTAAAATTTGTAGCTTTAAAAAAAAAATCTTTACTTTAGATTTCCTATAGGTAGCATTTAGTGCTACCATTTTAAATAACATTGCAAAAGTTTTCAAATAACAAAGTGCCCTGTTCAGGGAGTTGAGTTATTTGGTGAGGGAATTTCTACTTGAAAAATCTTTGTCTGTCAGTGTCAAATATAAATTCAACTTTCAGCAGGCTGTGTTAGAACAGATTTCTTGTCATATTTGGCCACAGAACAGAGATTTATTGAAAATACTTGATAATATTGCTCTCTAAACTGTTTTACATAAACATAGCAGTGCAGTGAATGCCCTGAGTAGAAGTATTTGTGCCTGGGTGTTTGAGTGTGTGCACACATGTGCATGATTGTATGTGCGTGTGTGTCTCCAAACTGACATCCAGGGGGAAAGTATGAAAAGATATTTTAATACATAGTATTTTATTTTACTTTCTTAGTAGATTATTTTTGTTATAAGTAAATGTAGACGTCTTTGCCCTTTCAGAAATGAATTGTGGCTCACAATATTTCAAGACCAAAGCTTTGGCATATGAACTACTCTATTTCATGTCAGGAAATAAAAAGATCATTTCTGCGATGCAGACACACTTCATAGATTTATTATTTTTTTAAAAACTTTTACTATTTTCAAACATAATCAGTTCAGTGGCCAAAATGCAAAATTATTAGAGAGTGAAATTTTTCTTCAATGATGAAAGATTTGGAACTGGAATGTATTGTAAATTTAGTCTCTTGATTTTTCTCAGTTCTCTAACTGATGTGCAGCTTACCAAATGTTGCATGTTGCTCTATCTACATTTGGGCTCTGAACAAAAAAATACATATGAAATTCTTTTCTGAATGTATTGTAAAACATTGGTTAATTGTATTATTGCTTATAATATAATAATATTGCACACAAACTTTATGGCCACCTTGTATTATAATGCCAAGAAGGAGATACAGTATGCACAATTTGTGGAGTGAATACAATCTATATCTCAAGGAGACTATTATTGTCCCATTTATGAGCAAAAGTCGTCACTACAGGGAATGCTTTGCAGCCTGGCAATCACCATTAATGGCTGTGTGCTGATCTCATTTATCAGTGAGGTGGTGAAATAATTCAATCGACAACTTTGGAGTCTGAAAATTTGAGTTATATAAAAACAGTTTACACTAGTGTATGGCTCTTTTTTTTTAATGTATTCAATTCTATCATTATTATTATAGCTACTTTGCACCCCAGGAGACTAAATAATATCAAACTACTTAACAAGTCTCCAGTGGGTTAAAATGACAGATTTCTAAATATTACTCTAGAAAATCCTTCTTACTAACTCACTTGAAAAATATGAAGTGTTTCCATCATTGCACTAAGAAAGACATGAAGACAATACAGTTTTAACCTCCATCTATAAGGAATTTATAATTGTTTGCTGGTTTTTGGTTTGAAGCTCAGATTCTTTCTAAAACTTTCCTGGTCATTTTCTAAATTTTTCTTTCTTTTTTTTGTGGGGGAGGAGTCTTTTCATTTGCTCGTTCCTCCACAATTTATTCTTTACAAGTTTTTTTTTTTTTTTTTGTAGTTTTCAGCCGGGGCTGTGTTTGAACCCACCACCTCTGGCATATGGGGCCAGCGGCCTACTGCTTTGAGCCACAGGCATGGCCCTACAAAATATCTTCTTTGAGGGATTATGTTATAATTTATTCTCAAATTTTCATTCAAGTCTTCCTTAAAATAATTTAGAAAAACTATGTATTACGTTATACATCTTAAATTTAACATTTAAAATAGTTTTTAAAGTTAAATATATGTGAAAGATGAGATTTTTTTTCTGGTTTTACTGTTCTTTTAAATAAATCCAGAAGTATGAAAAAACAGTGATTTGATATACAACATTGGACTTTAAAAAAATACATGGAGAAGTTTTTGTTTTGTTTTCAAGACAAAGTGTCACTCTGTTGCCCTAGACAAGAGTGCCCTGGAGTCAGTAGCTTACGGCAACCTCAAACTCCTAGGTTCAAGTGATCCTCTTGCCTCAGTCTTCTTAGTAGCTGGGACTACAGGCCCCCACCACAACTAGTTTTCATTTTTTTAAATAAAAACAACCAGCTAGTTTTTGTTTTTTTAGTTCAGGCAGAATCTCGCTCTTGTTCAGAATGGTCTTGAACTCCTGAGTTCAAGCAATCCACTTGCCTCAGCCTCCCAGAGTGCCGAGATTACAGTTGTGAAGCCCCACACCCACCCAAAAAGCTGCTTTCTAATTAAAGAGAAGTTTACATCACTCATTTTCCTCCGTTAGTATCTATAATTCATTTTCCCCACAGAGTAATATACAAATATGATCTATTTTATGACTGAAGGTCTTTTATGAATAATTTATTTAATATCTTTGCAGCCTACACTTTTTATAAACCATATTTTTATGTTTTTATATCTTATAAGCACAATCTTTAGCTGTTAATTTTCTTTCTTTAGATTTAGTTGACATCATAATTAGAGTTTCTGTACAATTGTTTATAAAATAATATTTTATTGGAGTTTTATCACAAGGAAATGAATAGGGCTTTTTTGTACATTAAATTGCATCACTTATATGCCAAAATCATGCTGTGACCTTTCATTCAAACTTATTTTTAATAATCTTTTACTTAACAACTAGATGAGGCTATCCTTCAATTATGCTGTAAGAAAAGTTTTAGAAATTATCTGATTTGCAAAAGTATTTTTTACTTATTTAAATTACTTAATTTCTTACTTTCTAGAATGTACACCAACAAAAACTGTATCAAAATTTATCAAGTATTAATAATTATAAAATAGACCTACAAAATAATTTTTCACTTAGAGCCACCTTGCAGAACAATATATTGGATTAAATTACCTTTCTATTTTGTTCATTGTTTCCTGCACAGAAGCTGTTTAGTTAGCAACAGTCCCATATATGTAATTTTGGTTTTGTGCCCAGAGTTTATGGTGTGACATCCAAAAGAATCATTAGCAAGGTCCATGTTGGGGAGCTTTTCCCCTATGTTCTCTTCCAGGAATTACATTCTTGCCCTTACACATAGGTCTTTTATTCATTTGAGTTAATTTTTGTGTATGGTGTAAGATAAGAGCCCAAATTCCTAATTTTCATGAGGAAATCTAGATTTCCCACTACCATTTATTAAAGAAACCAGTCATTCTCCATAGTGTCCTTTTGAACCTCTTGTCAGAAATTGGGCATCTGTACACCTCTGGATTGATTTCTGGGCTCTTTATTGTGTTCCACTGGTCTTTGCTTTTGTTTTTATGCCAGTACCACACCGTTTTGATTATAACAGCTTTGAAATGTAATTTTAAATAGGAAATATGATGCCTCCAACTTTTGTTTTTCTTATCAGTATTGCTTTGGCTATTTAGTTTTGTGTGTGCATGTGGTTCTATATTAATTTTAGAGTTATTTTTTTCCATTGCTGTGAAGAATGCCATTAGAATTTTTATAGAGATTTTATTAAATCTGTGTTGCTCTGAATAGTATGACCATTTTAACAATCACACTTACATGTGGAATATATATGTGTACATCTATATATATATTTATGTATACACACATATGTAAGCTCAGATGCACAGAGAGAATGAAACAGAGGGGTGGATGGGAAAAAGGAAATGGAGAAATGTAGGTCAGAGGACACCAAATAATAGATCTGTAGGATGGAGACATCTGGAGACCTACTATATGTCAAGGGGACTAAAGTAAATAAAATTGTATTATTTGGGGGATTTTTGCTAAATAAATATTTTTAGTTGCTCTTGTCACAAGAAAAAGTAAGTATGTGAAATGATAGTTATGTTCATTTGCTTCACCATAGTAACCATTGTACTATCTATAGCTATGTGTATCTCATAATATCACATTGAAAAACTCTAATATATTCAATGAAATTTATTCTAAAAGTGTTATTCATATCATCATGCTACATTCCAAAGAAAGAAATTGTGATAGAATAAAAATTAAATAAAACCCAATAATTATTTCCTGGAAAATAATAAAAATAAAGACAGAAAAAAATAAATGTCACATATAATGTACCTTTACTAAAGCAATCTCTTGATTAAATTTTTATCTTGTTAAATAATTTATAGTTTTAATCAGTTTATAGGGAAATAGCCACTGTAGTCACCTTTTATTGTCATGCTAGTCAATCAAAACTCACTTCCTGAAAAGCCTGATTTTGTTTTTCAATTCAAATAAACATCCATATGCATTTCAGGGACTATTATAAAGGTAGTGAAACATAAGTTCTGGAATGCGATTTTAAGAGGCAGCTTACTAGAAACAGCTCTTTAAATTTAAAGCCCTATATATTTAATGTAATTAACCTGAATTTTAATTTAAAAGGTACAAAAAAATTGGTATGTTGTTTCTCATTGTTTTACAATATTATGTGATATAATTTGTAACCATAATCATAATGTTATTTATAAAGTAAGGAATATAGTTTTTAAAAAGAGCTTTTCTTTGGTAAATTTATAGGTATTTATGTGCATGCTGAACTCCAGTGAGTTACATTAAGGTGTAACTAAAAATCACATATATAACAAATAACTTCATTAATTTTATAGACAGGAATATATCACTGAAACTGATAATTCTATTAGCTTCCTTAAATTTTAGCTTTTGGTGATAAAGATAAACTAAACATTTTATCAGTTAGAGATTGATAAAAATTGAAATAAATATTTCATAATATGACATAATTGAATAGCTGTTGAGTAATGGAATTAAACACTGCTATCTAAACCTGGAAAATATTGTCTAATTTTTTTTATAAGCCATGTAACTAAAAAGAAAAAAAAAGTCGGTATTCCCAAAAAAACATTTGGTTACATTTAAAATATGTCACTTACTTGCAAATGCTGTGGCTATTCGAGTGTATTTTCTATTTAAAGATAAATCCTAAGTATGACTTTGAGATCACACCTTGCTTCTTTATCTCCAGACCATCTCTCATCAGAAATACATTCTTTTATAGTGTTAATGGAAAATTACCAACACTTTTTCAACTTACCCTGCAATATATCCGATGTGTGAACATTTCTAAAATTTCTATTGCCATAGTTCACCCTTAGAAGAAGCAATAAGACCAAGGCTAAAATAAGTAAAATAAAAATAAAATAACCGTATGTTCGGTGAATTTATGGTAACTTGATTATTTCTTTGTTTGGAACCCTGGAATGTTTTAAAATGCAGGCAAATATTCCCTAGTAAGATGCTTGAGGAGTGAGCTGTATTTCTGAAGCAAAAAGGGAGGTTGGTGTAATGAGGTAAGGGAAGCTGCCAGGTTCACGAAAAGTGTGCATGAGTTTAAGTATCTGAATATTTAGCCATTTCCTTTTTTGCTTGTTAGGTGGATAACTAAGACTCAAAGAAACAAAAATTAAATTAACATCTTTCTTTTGCAGCTGTCGTGAGCGCCATCCCTGTGCCAACCCTAGAAAGTGCCCAGTACCCAGGGATCCTCCCGTCTCCCACATGTGGATACCCCCACCCGCAGTTCACTCTCCGGCCTGTGCCATTCCCAACACTGTCAGTGGACCGAGGTTTCGGAGCAGGAAGAAGTCAATGTAATGCATTTTCCTTTCTTTTCAATAAGCACAAGTGAATAATAGCAAGGATGACTTGTCAAATGTGTACAGCATTTTGACTTTTTTATCCCATGAAAAGATTGATTTGCCTATGACCTTGATACCAGAATTCAATTTTCCAAAATAATGGATTAGATCCTTGCTTGTATGCTTCAGTCTATTTCCCTAGGAGTCTGTCTACTGATAACACGGGTGGACAGTGGTGGGAAAACAAAAGACAAATGCTTTCATTAAACAGTGATATGATGAGTGCTTGACATTAATATCTCCTGTTAACTAGGAATTTGGGCAAGTGACATCTTCCACCATATTTCTATTTGGTGTCTCTTGGTTATGTCTTGTTGATTCTTGATTAACTAATACTCAGATGGATGCTTTATATTTCTTTATTTGGTTAAGTAATACCTTTTTAGCTTTAAAAATTAATTACTGGGGAAGAAGTTTTCAGAGTAGCACATCATTTATTTGAGGGAAAGTGGGAATGAAAGAGCCTTTCAAGCTATTATTCATACCCTGGTTATTTCTCCTGTGCCGTTTGACGCTTTTTTTTTCCCCTTTGAACACAGTATTTTAAAATTGATTTTATAGCTTTCATCTCTTAGTTAGGAACAGGTGACTCAGCAGCTCATGTGAAATAGGATGTTTTGTAATAGATATGATGGTAACAGCAATAAAATATATTTGTGAGGTAAGGTATATTTTTCCAACCCAACAGGGACAGTTCTTAGAAATCATAAATTGTCTAGATGTAGCAAGGTTAGAATTAAAAGGCATCAAAGATCTGCTGAGAGAGAATTAGATTTATTTTCTCATGGCACATGATATCTGCAGAATAGAGTTGTGTGCGAAAAACTCAAGGAAAAATAGTCTCCCAAACCACAGAGAAGGGAATTAGATGGAAAAACTGCGGGAAGTCTAAAACCCCAAAATTTCCGAATCCTTGAACAACTAGAAATGTGAGTCCAGTGAGAGAATTCAGACCTCACAAGTTTCTTCTTCACTTGAGAAATTGAATTCTTTCTAAAAAAAAAAAAAAATGTTTTGGGTTTTAGTTTAGTGTGTGTAGAATGACTTCTATCTGATCTCTCTGGCATGAGTGATATAAGCCAAAAATGTTTGGTACTTTTTTTATTAGTAATTGACTATTGTTCTTCATGATGTGTTCCTCATTTCTTCTCCTTTTTTAAAGTCATAATCCTCATCTGAAAATGTATTCAATGAGGTCCAGCGTCCCATTCACTCTTTTTTTTTTTCTCTTGAGTTGGTGTACCATGGGAAACCATTTCTTATTAAATCATAGGGAAAGCAAATCCAAAAGTTAAATTCCAATGAAAATGAATAAAATAAATTGGCTAGTATAAAATTTGTGTTTGTCTATGGTTAATAGATATTTCTTCTTGTGCACAACTCAGGTAAGTGACGTTAACAGTAGAGAGGTTGTGGGGTATGTGAAGGCAGAGAACATATGGGACAGCTCTGTGCTTCCTGCTCTATTTTGCTGTGTACCTCGAATGCCTCTAAAAAAGTAAGGTCTACTAACAAGTAATTAGTCAATTTACAGCATTTAGTCCCTTACATAGATTTTTTGTTTGTTTGTTTTGATGAATTTTTAAAGTCAAAAATCTCAAGTAAGGTAATGATGTAAGTACTAAATAATATAAATATAAAATATAGGACTATTGTGTAAAGATATACAAATAAAAGTCTTTTGACAAAGTGCTTAGTAATTTTTAAGCTTTGCCTAAAAACCCCAGGCAAATGGACATTCCAATTCTGGCCAAGATTTTTACATCTTTAAACTATTGATTCAATCACACATCAGGTATATTTTGCACAAAGGTCTGTGCAGTGCAGAAAGCACAGGATCTAAAATGTGTTCCAAGTGATTGTTTAGAAAAGAAAAAATAAATAAATAAGCACCGTCTTTTCCAGGAAACCAAATATTCTCTACATCACTGTCAGGAACGGTTAACTCACAGCCATTCGGTATCGGTTTCTGAATGCCTTGGAGAGCACTAACCATCCCTGTTCTCTCTCAAGCAGAAAACTTTTCATGACTCTGGGTAGAGATGTCTTATTAGCCACCCTGAGGAATGGAAAGAGGCACACGGAGAAAAATAAAAAAGTTGACTTGCCAAGTGCGGAAGCTCTTCTTCCTTCAAAGTTATCTGAAAGACCTTTGAGTTTTATAAGAAGTAAATTACTAAACACCTTCCCCAAAGGTCTGCTGCTCTCTGAAGGCACAAATAAAGCTTTTGTCTGACCATAAGAAGAGGAAAGATACAGTACTGCACTCCCGTTATACATATATGGTGATATGAAGGTTTATATAGTTGTGAGGGACAAATATTTCCTCTTCCTATTAAGTAATTGCGGTTCTGCTCTTAGCCTCAGTAGGCAGATGAGCTGCTACATTCAGCAGTATTGTATTAGAACTTCAATTAACAGGTAGTTTGGGGGTCTCATTTCTACACATCATTGCAACATTGGTGCCCCCATTTCCTTACCTTTGAATCAGGCAGGTGGTAGAGGAGAAAGGTAAGCAAGATCCACTATTCCTTTCCGTTCTGAGGTTGTCATAGCTAGTGGGAACTCCGGTCCACTTTCTCTATGCTATTTTTCTGCCCCAGTTTTCCCCTGAATTAGGAATTAACTAACAGATGGAAATTAACCTACATAACATCAGTAGTGGAGTGGAGTCTGTGGATGATGCTGTAGGATCTTTTCAAAAATTCCATCTATGAGGAACTCAGGAATGTTGCAGGATGCTGTTCTTCTAAGATGAATAAGTTGGACTCCTGCAGGTGTTCATGTGTCTAAGTCTTTGCTTGGAGTTCTTCGTGTGCTATATTTCTATCAAATATTGCAGTTTTTGATAGACAAAAGATCCTCGTTTCCATTTTTGCAATATTTTTGCCAGTTATCCTATAGCAATTATTTATGTATGTTGACATTAATTATTATAAAGTGCTTTGAGACTTGACTCTGCCCTGTAATTGTCCGCTATTTGTGCAATGAATTCTTACTATTTCATCATTTGAAAACAAGTGCCTTGCTGCACGGGTCTGATTCTCTCTCCACACTCTGAGTTGCAGGGAGCTGGGCTTTGCAGGTGAAGGGAGCTTTTCTTTGCTTTCAAAACTCTCAGGACAGTTAAATGTCAACTCCTGAAGCCAACTGGTTTCACATCAGCATCCTAAAGCTGGCGCCTGAACAGGCCACAGGAGCTCGTCTGAAATCATGGGAACTTTTCTCTGGTGGAGCAGTTGCTATTATGTTTATTTAAGGGGTTTTGCTGCCGTAAATGTCAGTGAGTTCTGAAAAGCATTTATTGGGCTCCACTTAAAATATAAGACTTATAAATTATCTATAGAAATTCTATCCCTGCCCATTGTATTCATTTTGAATGCAACAAAAACAATTCCTTATGGGTTTGTGATATGCTCAGTCCCAAGGGTGGACCCTCCCACTCCCATCTAGCTCTTTCCTTTTCACCAGTGTGGTCTTAAGAACGGATTTTACTGAAGTGCTGGCCCCGCTGGGTCTGGCCACCATTACCTCACTCTAAGTCATGCAGCGTCACATCAAGCTATTTGCATTGGGGATCATCATGGCCCGCTGAAACCCTGGGGTGGGAGAACTGGGAATGCTGATGAATTTGTTTCTAAAGCTGTTAATGAGAAACCATGCCAGTAAGAGAGGGTAGGATGGAGAATGGGCACAATAAAAATTCAGTGACATCATCAGAATTCACATGAAATGTGGAATTTTGATCAAAATAGATTGATTTCAAAGGACAAAAAAAGACATGTGAATTTTATTAAATGTGTGAACACAATAATATTTTGACATAGATTTCTTTCATTTTGAAGATACAGAAAATAAATAGAAAAGACAGTGACGGGAAGAAGGAACGCAGTCAGGGGAGTAACACACGTGCATCCCAAACAGATGATTGTTCCTCTACTTGCTGAGGCAGCTTTTAAACTTTGATGTGGGTTAATTGCAATCTACCTTTAATGAAGAGAATGGAAGGCAGATTTTTAAGGAATACTATGAAATTTCTTTTAGCTATTTTAAATGTGATGAGATGTACACCTTAGTGAAAGCCAACCCACTGGACACGGAAAGATGCCAGAAGAGCAGCCGTCTCCAGAACCTCACCGTGAGACACGCAGCTCACGGAGAAACTGAGAGACGCGCTGTCAAGGGGAGCCCAGACATTTTAAGTTTCTCAAGCGCTCTTCCCATAAGGTTATAAAACCCTTGTGGTAAATGATTTTCTCCATCACAGAGATCATGCCTAGAGCACTGTTCAGAAAAAGCCTGTTTCCTCCCCGTGCGGTTCCTGCAGTCTATCACTTTCTAAGTATCCTTGGAGGCCTGGGGCTTGAAAGAAGTGCTAGTGAGGAGATGACCCTTCTGGGAGCAGACCTTTTCACATGAACAGAGAATGAGCACAGGACTCACACAAATGCCCACGATCAGGTATTGGCTGAGGAGTTGACTCGCCAGCCATTTTCTTCAAGTTAAATGTGAGTCCAAAGTAAAACCTGTATAATTTTCTTTGTCTGTAAAACCACGCTCTCCCAAACTCAGGACACAGCTCTGATTGACTCCAAACACACAAGTGTTACTCTCCCCTTTGCAGTTTTCCAAGCCCTTTAGCTCCTTATAACCCTACTTGATGCCCCCGTGCCATGGGCCCTTATCTGAGAACCAGTATCACCAAGGACTTGCCTGGTGGGTTCCTTGCAGCCCCACACCTTACCCTTGAGATGATATATTCATTTGCCCTTCTGTCCTTCTTTGATAGGACTTTTTAGCCTGGAGGTAAGGCACTACTACTGTTCAAACTCCTCTGGCACTTAGGATTCTCCCAGTTTACTGTCTTGACTAAGTTTGGAGTGTTTGAAAAAATATTTCATCAAGCCTCTGCTTACTTTTTGGCTTTGGTTGCTCTGTGACTATACCCTGTCCTCAGTCAAAACCTGTATCTTTACACCCACCCACGCGTTTAAATGGCATAAGCCTGGAGGCGGTTCAGTGGCCCACTGGACCTCTTCTGAATATGAAGAATGAAGAGAGATTCCCTGAAAAGCACCTTTCACTTCTGTATAGCTTTAAAATGATGCCTTGATCTTTTGTATCTTTGATCTCTACTCCCTTCAGCGTTATCAGATTTTCTTTCTATCTCTTCTGCCCTTGCTGACCTCCTTGAGCCTCCCAGAGAGTTATTTCAAAATTATCTTGCTAATTATCTTGAAATATTTCCTGGTTAAAAATTCTCTTACAAAAATAAGATACTATCTTCCAGTGCTGCATTTTTTTCCCAATTCATCCAACAAAATATTCTTCAGAGAGAAGTCATCAGAAATAGTCTTATTGTGTTAACACTTTTATGTACGATGCATAGCTCTTTTCATTTGCAGGTTAACATAGCCCTGTTGACTTTGAATGTAAATCTATGAAATTGAGTTACAGTCCTTAGCAAGAAAAGCTTCCCTGAAAATGTTAGTCTGACTCAACTGTGTTCTCCGGGGGAAAAAAAAAAAGGTATATTTCCATATTCAGAGCTGTCCAAACGCCCAGCGGCTGTCAAAAGGACGATGCAGAACCTATTCAACTATAGTCATCTGCCTGAAAATTACAAGGCTTACTGCCAAAGAGAAAGAATTGCAATTCTGCACTCAGGCAACTTGTTCCAGGGAAGTCATCATTCATATAACTTTTTAGCTAGATGTGCCTCTATTTTGTTATGGAAGATAATGATAGTGGTTATCCTTTGTATCATTTTATTAGCAATGCCTTCAAGCACCCTGTAACTCTGATTTGTTTGACAGTTGACATGGCGTGTTTAAATCATAGAAATATTGGCATATTGGCTGGTAGATTACAAGGCAGCTGTAACAGTGTTTGGTACGTTGAATTTCACTGACACAGCTACTTACAGAAGGAGAAATAACTCTTTTTCCTTGCTTCATCACTTATGGTTAGAGGGACCAGGCAGTTCAGGCAATATTGTTGATGCTGGCTATATTTTGCTACTCTATCCCAGAGAGAAATCCCCATCCTGTTGGATCTATTCTATTTTTAAAGGTGAAGTGCTATCATATGCCATTAAAATCTGAGGGTACAGGGATGAGAATGTTTATATGTGGGGAAGATATTGGTCACATCCTCTTACCCTCTCTGAACTGATCCAGGGGCCTGTCAGGTGAATTGTTTTTCTTGTCTCCACTGCAGCTGTGAGTGAGGGGCCAACCACTCAACAACCACCCATGTTGCCCCCATCTCAACCAGAGCATCCCAGCAGTGAGGAGGCACCAAGCAGAACCATCCCCACCGCCTGCGTCCGACCAACTCATCCACTCCGCAGCTTTGCTAACCCTTTGCTACCTCCACCAATGAGTGCAATAGAACCGAAAGTCCCTTACACACCACTTTTGTCTCAGCCAGGTAAAATACCCATTTGTTCTCACTTATAATTATTCTCATTCTTGCTGCTATGTAAGTGCATGAGGGTGACTGAGCAGGTCTCACTGTACTATCTCTTAAACATTGTGTGGCCATCGTGCTCATTGTTTGTTACTGAGGCTTGTAGTGCAGCTCTTACTTATCTGCCTTCCAGCAACTGGCTGATTATAGGTGCTTTGCATTCCTTTAGAAATTTGTCCATGAATCCTGGATGCCAGCAACCATCACCTTTTATATGCACTGTGTGTCCACCCACTAGTGAATACTGGAAACATTCCTGACTCTCGCACTCTTAATTCTGCAACATGGAAACTAAGATTTAAAACAAGATACCAAAACTAGGGTTAAACTCTGCAAAACCATTTCTTAAAGAAATGCATTAAGGGTTGCGCCTGTGGTACAAAGGAGGCGCCTTTGCTCCTCCATATGCCGGAGGTGGTGGGTTCAAACCCAGCCCTAGCCAAAAACCACAAAATAAAATAAAATAAAATAAAAAATGCATTTAATCTCATCATTCTGCTCTGTCCCTTTCAAGAGTCATCTTCCAAGTGTCCTTACTCATTTTAGAGTATCAGGGCCAGAAAGAAGTGTCAGGTCCAGTGTTGAGACCAAATTTCTAATTTTAGAAATGAAGAACCTAAAATTTCAATGGCTAGGAAGGGACATATCTATGATGTCTTTCTAAGAAACCCAAGTGACAGGAATGAGAATCAGAGCAGGATTCCCAATGCAATGCTCATTTTACTACCTCCCCTGATATCAAAAAGGGCTGAAACTGAGGTCTGTTTTATTTTTGCTACAGATTGAGGAGGGAGGGAAGAAGGGAGACAGGGAAGGAGAAAGAAGAGCCAACGTCAGATCAGAGAGAGAGAAAAAATAAGGAGAAAGAGAAGGAAGAGGAGAAGAAAAAAGGGAAGAAGAAATAGAATAAATGACAAGTAAATAGATAAGTAAATAACATAGAGATAAAGGAGTACGTCATTCTTGAGATTATGTGGAATGTTAGCATAATTCTAAATGACCTCAGTCTATCAGACGTAAGATAGTGAAGTTCATCCAGAGATGACCCCTTAATAAACTCAGGCAGCCAGATTGGGCTAATCTACATTGTACAAATACATTTGAGTAATTTTCTGAATTCACATCCATGCCAATAGCAATTCCTGTCTTTGCTTTGGTACACAAGCCTCGTGGTGAGTGTGAAAAGTAGAAAACTAAGATTGTCTGTGGGGTACAAATAGTAATGATCTTTATTTTAATACTGAGATTATATCTAGGTCATGGCATCATGTTATTTGTGTGTGTCACCTCTGATGGTCTCAGCCTTTCCGTGATGTGCAATGTGGATTACCGGCCCCTGAGAGGTGGCGAGGAGCTTGGGGGCATGTGGAGTTCTGTTGGTTGGGTTTTCCTGGACTCAGAAGTTCAGCATAGGTCATGACTTCATTCCTTAAAAGATCGCCCTTCTCACCCCAGCAAAGCCCACACTAGGACTTGGGTCTGTACTGCCTCGGGCCCTCTCTGCAGCCTCCCACATAAGCACACTCCACACACTTGTTACGGTGAGGATCTGCTACTTTATATTGTCCCCAAAACTCTGATAGTTGACATAGAAGACAATCTGAAGCAAGATAATTCATTTAATTCATTTAATTCTCTCCCGAAGTATGCTGCCTTGGGACTCTGGCTGTAGTGATTCCCCCACTGCGATCCCAACCAAGCGAACAGACTTTAAAGGAGATTGGTTTTCAGGATAGTGACAGGTTAATTGCAACTGCTCATAATAGCTGACCTTTAATGAATTTTTAATGAATATGCCTACAAGACATATTCATTAAAGAAGGCTTATAACATCTCATTTGATCCTCAAAACAACTTTGTAAGGTAGCAGTTAGTCTTAACCCCTCTTTATGCTCATGGGTAAGGAAACTGAGACAGAGAGAATGTAAGCAGCGTATTTAAGTCTGCAAAGCTGGTGAGTGATGGATCTTTCCCCCACCAACTCCCCTTTTTGACTTTAGAAAAACACGAGGTCTCAAATTTTAGAAACTCACTCATGCCTCTTAGTTCATATCCAACTTTTTAGTGATTAAATCATTCCAAAATTGATAGAAGAAAAATTAAAAATCTGAGTTGATAATACCATTTCCTCACCAGCCTTCTTCAGTCACATTTTTTTTTTTTGCTTTTGTTTTTAAATTCTTTCTTTTAAATTTCAGATTAATATAAGGGTGCAAATGTTTAGGTTACACTGTTTTCATTTCTAAGGTAAAGTTCAAGTTCACCCAGGGGGTGTGATGAACATCCTCACATTGTGGACATTAGGTGAGATCCCACAAATTACATTCCCTCCCCCTCTCCTTTCTCCTCCTTCTTGCTAGACTATACTCCTGATTTTCTTTTGTATGAGCTTGCAGTTGTTTATATATTGGCTTCATATTAGTATTGAGTACGTTGGATACTTTTTCCCCCAGTCTTGAGATACTTTACTAAGAAGAATGTGTTTCAATCCCATCCAGTAAACACAAAGATGAGTAAAGTCTGCATCTTTTCTTTCAGCTGAATAGTACTCATGGTACACATATACCACAGTTATTGCATTCATGGGTGATGGGCACCTGGGTTGCTTCCATATCTTGGCAATGGTGAACTGAGTTGCAATAAACATTCTGGTGCAAATGTCCTTGTACTAAAATGATTTTTGTTATTCTGGATAGATACCTAGTAATGGTATTGTGGAATCAAATAGAAGGTTGGCTTTTAGTTCTTTGAGAATTTTCCATACTTTTTTCCATAGAGGTTGTGTTAGTTTGCAGTCATTTTTAATGAAGAAAAGTAAGAGATTTAACTATTCTGTACTCAGAAAGATCAGTTTTATAGCATTAAGAAACTAAAATGGTATAGCACATTACACTGTTAACTATTCTGTCTGCTTAGAAGTAATTGTTTTTAAAAAAAACTACATTATATTTAGAACAAAAGTTGAAAATGATATTCTAACGGCTCTTTTAAGTGAAAAATTTTACTATAACAGTGATGTTTAGTATGGAATACAAGATTTGGAAATCAATCCATGTCCTAGAGCTTAAGTTGATAATCAAAAAAATGATCAAAACCAATTTTGATTTAGAAAAAAAAAATCTGATAGAGGGAGCAAAAAACTGGCTTTTTAAAAACTACTTCCTATTGTCTTCTGGTTACAATAATATAATGCTAATTCTGCCTTAAACCAAATCGGCACAAGGTAGCACATGAGTGGATTATGTCCTTCATAGAAGAGTTAATTGTGCTGCCTCTGCAACTATTCCATCAAATAAGAGGCAGATCTGAAGAACCATTCTCTGATCTAATGTCAAGTGAGAAAAATCTCATTTTCCTTTTTTTTTCATTGTATGCTTAATAACTTTCTTTTGTTTTACTACTGCTCTTGTTTTTATTTGACCTATTTCTCACAAGCTATTTCTTCTCTCATATTTTCTAATATCTCTAGCTTGAGTTTTTGGTTCGATTTTATATTTTTCACAGCTCTTTTTTAAATATCACCTTCCTCCACTCATTTTAAGGCATACTCCACCATGACTTTGGATTTATTAAATGCCTTTGCCTTTCATGCCTCTCCTTTATTGTTTCCTTGTGATTGCTGTTCATTTCGTAATGTCTTACCTCATGATTTTCAAATAAGTTCTCCCTACTTTGCTCCTGACACATGGTAAATAGTACGCTTTTAAAGAGGGCTGATGTTTACTGATTCTAATAGAAAACGAAAATTAGCAGACTGACAAATGTATTAGCTGTGACAGTAACTACATGCTTCTTAGCTTAAAAGATGAAATACTTAGAGCTTTCCACAAGTTTTAATTCTAAGAAAATCATTACTTTAGTCAAACTGATTGGTGAAGTAAAGTCATTCTCTTGTCAGCTTAAAAAAAAAATACCTCAAATAATTTTACTCTGACTTTTGCAAGAAAGGACTGCAGAATTAGTAATGAATTTATCTTTACTTACCGAAAGCAATTACTTTAGAATATTGTAATGTGAGGCTTTGCTCTAATTTTGAAAGACCGTGCTAAATGAGAAACTTCTACTTTGGAAGCTTGGAGATTGGGATCAAAGAAAGAAATGGAGATTTCTTTCTCTAGAGATTGGGATCTCCAGACTCAGATCCCTACGTGTGGATTTTCACAGGCAGCAGCATCATTCTGTACCTCAGTCTGCCCCCAGTAAGGCTTGCAGAGCTATGTTTGCAGCGGGGTCACATGCGGGATAGGGCAACACAGATTGTGCAGTGACAGTCCCCACGGGGTTTCAGAGCACTTTACAATATTTCTACAGTAAGTGGTAATTAGAAAGCCACTCTGTTGTCATATTGACCAGAATTCTGCCTATCTGAAAACAGATTCATTCCCTCAATTTTTTTTTTCTTTTCCACCTGCTGAGTTCAAAATTTAGCCTACTAGACTCTAGGGTATTTATGGTGTTTCTTACCTTTTCATCATCACCTTATGATAAGTCATTCCATTTTTTTATGCTTTATCTATAGACTTGAATAACCGTGTGGTCTTTACACATTTCACGAAGGCTGCAATCACTACACTTTGCAAATCACTACCGTGCACATATAAGTGATTTGGCTTAGTCCCCTTTCAGGTTAAATAGAAAATGTTTGATAGAGTGTTGGGCTTATTGCATTATAGATCTGACATAAATTCTACAAAGGGCCAAGATAGGGTAATTTTTTTTCTTCACTAGTGAAAATTCCTCTTAGCTGTGAAATGATCAGCTGCACTTTAAATGAACCTAGCTTAGGAGACCATTTGTCTTGGAGGGCTGTAATTCTAAAGGGAAAGAAAATGTGACCTCTTAAACAGTACCTTTTATGTCAGAGCACTCTTTTATAATGTTAGCCCCCTGGTGCTCTTGCAACTTTGGAAAGCTATCCAAGCGCTGGATTGTCCTCCATTTACACATTGCATTTCTACACGTATGTATTTATAAAAGAACATTCTGATCTTTTCAATCTTCCAGGGATCAATATGTCAGTGGACATGACGAGACCAAAACTCACTTCATTGTACTGCGAAATTGAGTTTGATTTTCCCCCGGCAAATTGTGGCATGTGCTTCAATTTATCTGAGGATTGAGGACAAGTAGTGGGTGGAGGTGGCTGACAGTGGACAGAAAGGCATTTGATTTATATTTTATAGATGGCTGGGAAATCATGTATTCCTGCTGTAACCTGATCTTTTTGGCAGGCCTTATTTCAGTAAATCTGCTATCACACACAACTGCCAATAAATTACTATAATACATTAATACAATTGCTTTCCCTGAGCCACTTGTAGGCTACTGTTGGGGATATTCATCAAGGATACCACATGAGTGTTCCAATCTAATAAAATCAACCACAGGCAAAGGTGATGGGAGATCAGACATCCTTTAGTATGTGACACAAGAGGGTCATTTCTAAGGCCAGTCAGACCAAATAAATCATTGGCACAACTAAGTAGGAGAGATGTGTTGATTTGGTGTCATTGGAGCCAATACCTCCAATCAATTCTAGGCTGGAAAATTACACAGCCTCCTATTACATAAATTTCATCACATGTGGAAGCTCATCATGTCTTTTTGTAGATATCCTCTTGTAATTTTTCTGTCCTCGCTGCTAATATTTTTTTTCAATGAATGAAATTTGATTCAATTTGGTTTGGTCATCCAAAATTATCTCTTATAAAACAGAATTAAGGTAAATGAGACTTAGACACACTAGCATTTGTAACTCTGGAATCTACTTGGTGTGTAATAAATTAGTGTGGCTTCTATGTTGATGTTTTAATATATAAATGAGGAAAAGAGCTCCATTAAAGGCCCCCAAAGAAAAGGAAACAATTTCCAGAGGAGACTATATGAGTAAGCCACATGACTAATGTCTCATTTATAGGTGTCAAGCTGAGGCATAAAAAATTTAAGCAGCTTCCCCAAGGTCAACAATTAAGCTAACAGACAGACTCAAAAAATACAGAGAAATATAATATTAAACTAAACAAAGCATCTTATTTGACTTTTTTGGCATTTAACAGTTATTCTTAGATTGACTTTTTTCCTCCTAGAAGGGGTCTTCTAGAATCCTAATTATTAAATATCCCTTAGAATTATAGCAGGTAGATTGTGTCACTTAACTTAGTGTTTGAGTAAAAGTTTTATTCCTTAATCATAGCATTAGATGGTGAAAAGAAGTTATAGCAAGGGTTACAACTAGCTGGAGAACACTGAAATAGTGACCATCTGTCTTAAACTCACCTGTCTAACTCACCAAGTATCTCTTTACAGTAAGGCAGGAAGCCAGGGGCCTGACATCTGTTCTTTTCACCACCACTGATGTCCAGGCCTTCAGAATCCAATTTTTAAAAAGGAAGATGAGCATAAAGAAGTATAAAATAAAAATAAAATTTAAGCCACTTGAGAATATTTCTCACATTGTGGGTTGAAGAATGTAACAGTAGGTCAATGAGAGCAAAAAATGAGTGGGTAGTAGTTTTTGGATTTGCAAAAAGCTATTAGGGGGAGAAAGTGAATGACTGTAGTTATATCAAAATTTGAGACCTTTGAATCAAGGTTTTGCCCAATAAAAAAAATAAGAGAAAGATATTGTATCAGGAATTGGTACATCATATCATAAAATTAAAGTTAACTATCAATTTAACATGATTAAATTGCAGAATTAAAGTATTAAAGTTGCCATCCAGATAACCAAAAGAGAAAGTGAAAAATAATCTATTTTCAGATCTTTGTGACCTAAGAGACAACATAATTTGAACTATGTAATTTGTGAAGAATGTCCTTGGATTATGCTATGGAGCAGATGGCCTAATGTGTGGCAGAAAGAATGGTGAAGGATTGCAGCATGGTCACTTTCAAAGCTACAAATATTCTTTTCACATTACTTCTGATCTTGATGTTCTTAAGTTGGCTTCTGTTACACAGATTTTATTATATGTGAAGCAGGTTAGACTGGCTGCTCAAAAGTGTCTGAATGTTGTCCTCTTGAGTCTAGTGAGAAGGGCAGCCTCTTCCAGTTGAATAGGCTGGTTCTCAAATAAGGAATTCATTAGATAGCCAGGAAGCTACACTACAAAGTCCTTTAAACAACCATACTGCATTACAATGGCGCTAAGTCCCAGGAAGACATTATACACAACAGTTGTGCAGATTTGGTGGTCACCTCCCAGCTTAAACACAGCATCACCTAATTGCTCCTCATAATGGACCAAATTCAATGTGTTGAAAGCTTATGGAATGTCCTAGATCCCATTTCTCACTTCCAACTTAGCTATTCCTCACATCAATTCTTTCCAAAGAGAAATAAAAAATGAAGAGCAGGAAGCAAGCTATTGAAAGTAGGGAAAGAAGGTTATTTCTATTGAACACACACAAAACATTTCTGACACTTTTGTCTCCTCATTTACAAATAATTTATTTTGTTTTTATTAATAATGAGTTATTTCCATGTGTGATTTGAGATATACATTTTAAATTCTAAACTCACCACTGACATGCATATGTATGGAGTATTTCTCAGGTTTTGTGTGCCTGATACTTACCTGTAGATCTTATAAAAATACAGACCTGGGTCCAGTGTGTCTGGATTAGAGCCTGGGATTCTGGATTTCCAGGAACGAGTCCAGGAGATGCTGAGGCTGCCTCTCTGCAGATCACACATTCAAGTAGTTTGTTTTTTAAATAGAGTATTTCCTCTTAACCTGAGGTTCATAAAGAACTTGTGAGTTTTATTACTCCCTTTACACTAATATTTCCATTTATGTTTGTGCAGACACACACACACTGCAGGGTTATACAGTCTAACAACAAGGAGTTTATAGCTTTTTAATTAGCAACTCAAATTATTCATCATCTATAAGAGTTTAAGAGCAAGTTCACTTGTTTTGTTATCCCCCTTCCTCTATGCTCTACTGTGGAATATGTAAGCACCCAAAGTTTGTTTTTCTTTTTCCTTCCTTCCTTTCTTTCTTTCTTAGACAGAGTCTCACTTTGTTGCCCTCAGTAGAGTGCTATGGAGTCATAGCTTACAGCAACTTCAAACTCTTAGGCTCAAGCAATTCTCTTGCCTCCCGAGGAGTAGCTGGGACTACAAGAGCCTGCCACGATGCCCGGCTATTTTTAGAGATGGGGTCTCACTCTCTCTTGCTCAGGCTGGTCTTGAACTTGTGAGCTCTGTCCACCTGCCTCAGCCTCCCAGAGTGCTGGGATCATAGGTGTGAGCCACCACACCTGGCCTAAAGTTTGGGGTTTTTTGTGGTTTTTTTGTTTGTTTGTTTTTCAAGACTAGTTCCCAAAACCTTATCCTGAGAAACTTTCTAGCATCTAAAGACAAGAGCTGAGTACTTGTGCACTGCTCAAATGAAATTCTGCAAAACTTACTCATTTTTGTAGAAACACGTTAGGCCTTTGAGTATATTCTTCAACACCTAATGAAGAAATTAATTAGCCTAGAATTTAGAAATGTGTTAAAAGAGATCACATTTTGAAAATTCTTATTTTTGTTGCCTAAATGAAGGATGATAGATGAGATTTTAAATTCTCTATGAGTTTTCTCCAAATGACGAGCTCCTGTAGGGAATCAGGATGTGTTAGTTTTCCTTTGTGGCGGGGGGGAGGGGGATCATCTTAACCTGCTGATTCACCCCACATTCTGATGGAACAGGATAAAGCACCTCCAGTAGAGACCGAATGATCTCACACACCACACACACACACACACACACACACACACACGCGTGCACGCGCGCACGTGGCTTCAAACGATGGCTCATCATTCAGTGAAAAGTGAAAAGTGTTGATTCAGCCTTTGTCACATCAGGGTGAATAGCATATGCAATCTCTAAAATAAATTTTAAAAATTGTTTCTCGTACTGAGGGTAAGTGAACCTATAAACAAGGGTAATTGATATCACACGGAATAAAAGGAAATTAAAATATGCTTATTTGAGCAATCAAGAAGTTAAATTATATCATATATTTAAATCATTTATTATAAAACACTTTAAGTCTAAGGAGTAAGTATGTGTTTAAGGAGGCTAGGTGGATAAAGAAGTGTTGAGAGAAGGGAGAGGTTTTGAAGAAAAATTACCCATTTCTCCAATAGATGTGGGATCAGTTAAAATCCCTCCTTCCTTTGTCTTTCCCTCTCCCTCTTCCTTCCTCTCTCCCATTCTTCCTTCTGCTCATCCTTCCTTTCTTCCTCTCTCCTTTCCTTCCTTCTTCTCTCCCTTCCTTCCTTCCTCTCTCCCTTCCTTCCTTCCTATCTCCTTTTCTTCCTTCCTCTCTCCTTTTCTTCAATCTTCTCTCCCTTCCTTCCTTCCTCTCTCCCTTTCTTCCTTCCTCTCTCCCTTCCTTCCTTCCTCTCTCCCTTCCTTCTTCTCTCCCTTCCTTCCTTCCTCTCTCCCTTTCTTCTTTCCTCCCTTCTTTCCTTCCTCTCTCCCTTTCTTCCTTATTTCCTTCCGTTAACCTTCTCTCTCTTTCTGTCCACTTAAGTTTCCCCTCCTCTGGATCATAGCCACTAAATTTAAATGAAGGCAAGTACCATTCAAGCAACAGCTACCACCATGGGAGTTTTTGAAGTTGAAAAATTTCAGATTAGAGAGGGGAACAATGGTAGAATATTGGAAACACCCCTAAGAAAAGGCTTAAAAGTGATTATTTCTAGATCTCTTGATGATTTTAACATTTGATAATTATCTGTGAGAAGTCTCCTAGTAACCTTTCTCCTTGAGATCCTGGGATAGGTGGATCTAGTTCCTGCGAGCTGACTTGGAGCCCCTCTGCCCATCAGAGGATGTCCCCACCTCTCAGGCAGCATCTCTTCCTCCACCAGCTCCATTCCATCTATCATCTCTCAGATAACACACAATCATTGCCTTCTCTAATTCTCTCCTGTGTCCAAACTCAGCTAGTACTGCTTTATTTACTCCATATGTAGTATGATCCCACTGAAATATTTCACACTTGTGGGATTTATCCTCTCAATCTAATCTTTCAATATTCTTTAATATGACAACAAATCCTAATTTGTGCCTATCACCACTAGATGCTCAAGAAAAAAAAAAGCTGATAATTTCCATATTAATGACATTTGCAAACTTTATTACTGAGAATTATCACTATCAAACACGAACTTAACCATAAGTTTAGTATATCTTTTAATCTTCACAAAAACACCAAGAGGAAAAGTATTATTTCACCCAGTTTGCTTGTGGGAATCTTTGCATCAGAGAAGATAAAATAATATATTCAGTGTCACATTCAATTTGACTATTCTAATAAATTCTGTTTAAATAGCATGGCAAGAATTTGAATGCAGGATTTTCTGAAGTTAAAGCTTAATTTCCTGAGCAACTATATTATAAATACATTTGCATAAAGGATCAATGATTGTATGAAGTATACATTCATTACTAATAAACATTTGGCCTATATTTGTGCATTTCTCTTAATATGTAAATATATACATTGCAAACATATTTTGCCAGAGTACTCTAATACTCTCTATGGAATTTATATGTAGGATGTAATATTCTAGCTTCTAAATTTGCAAAAGGAAACTAACAGAAAACTAATCTTACTTTATTTCTGTTCCCTTTCTGTGTTATTTACTTTTTCATTGGTTTTTACTTTGTCATACTTTTTTTGATTTCCTTTCCAAATATATACCGATTACATTTTTTCATACTCGAATTAGTCTGTATCCAATTGAAGAAAGTTTTGTTTTTCATTGGAACACTAAACAAATACCTATATAGATGCCAAAAAAATCCAAACAATATGCATTATTTCTAAGCTCACTAAAAGATATCCAGTGACCTCCTTATTAGAATGACTTTCCAATCATTTTGTAGATATAAAATATTCAGAGACTTCATGCTTGGAATGTTGAATATTGAAGAGTTTATGAAAAATAGAAACATAATTTCCTCATAAATAGTTTCCCATATGTGGGCTTGAAAAGATTTTCTTTGTGGCTCAGTATGACAAGGATTAGTCAGAATAAAATTTCATTGACATTTAGTTCCACTGCAAATAAAGAAGAATGAAGTCTCAAGTAATATCTTTGGAGAATCAACTGTTATCAGGAAATCACATTTTTGGTAGCTTATGGTAAAATATGAATCATTTTAGAATAATAAATGTTTGTCAGCTGCCAATTCTGTTACCTCTAATGACTGAGGAGAATGAAGGTTTGAAGATGCTATGTCTTTAAATCCCATGTCATCTCTATAAATCAGGCCATGTAATTTTAAATGAGATAAACCCAGAGTAATGAGAAATTCAATAACACCTCCCAGGTCATAGTTACTAAGAGACAAGGGCAAGATATCATCCTAGTTCTCTGGGACTTTAATATTTATTCCTTTTCTCAGATTGATGGAGCATCCCAAATTATATTAGGAAGAAGGAATAGATTAAGTACTTTCCCAGAGATGAGAAAGTAGAAGATCGTTTTGGTATTTGTAAGTAAGGAAATCTTGTTGAAGAGGATGGTTCCTAGGGTAAGTATGAGTCAATATGCTTGGAAAAGGCAGAGTGTGGTGAGTCTAAACAGACCAGTGATTTAGGAATAGCAAATGGTACCCAAGGCTGATATAGAAAGATTGTGATGTAGGGTTATGATGGAATAGAATTGAAGAGATGATTTCAAGACTTACCTTTCAGAAGATGAAATAGGAGACTGAGTACGTAAGTGGATATTAAGAATGAGGAAGAAGGGAAGGTCCAAGGTGATTGTGTTGTTTTAGTCATGTGTTTTTAGGAACATAGTTGTAAACAAACAGAATTAAGTGAGATAAGAGGATAAAGAAAAGTGCAAAGTTTCTTCACCTTCCTTTGCTTGTGGGTGCTTGGTCTGCCTCCATCTTGTTGCTAGGAACAGATTCCAAACAGTATGGAATCCACTCTACTGTGTGGGAATTAGGCCCTAAGCCTGTCCTGAGGACAAGAAGACACATGGTAGTGTTCTTGTCCTGGAGGAATTCTTACCTGTCCTTTGTTTTGTTATCATCATTCCCCCGCATAAACTTCATTGAGTAGCTATTTAACAAATTCTAGCTCCCTTGAAACCCATCAGCAAAGCTCTTCCTTACCCATTATAAAATGCAAAATAAACACCTCTCTTGTATATAAGAATTATATTAATTCAACTTCATCTGGGGCAATATTAAACTCATGTTTCCATTACAGTTAGTCACTTTCTTCCATCTAGTATTTTGAGGACTGCCATTATTTTCTTCAATTATTATCTGTTTATTTCTGATGTTGCCAGTTAATTCAGGTCCAATTTGAAAAGACATGAAGGTACAACACACCACAAATAAGTAGAAGTGGGAAAGCACATGTCTTTCTAATTAATATCACTAGATCTTGGTATACCTAAGGGGAGTAGTTAAATTACTTATTGGGTTATTATTTACTTGTTCCAGCTAGTAAGTGAATATTTTGTAGCCTAGACAAAATGAAGCTGGGAAAAAGATTAGCAGCAGGTTTCAGACATGTCCCAGGAAGCAAAACCATCCACCTTACCCAGGTGGGTACAATAGTAAGAGAAAACCTATTAATAGGAAAGCATTCCTTCCTGTAGTCCCGCTACTCTGGAGGCTGAGGCAAGAGAATCACCTGAGCCAAGAGCAGGAGGTTGTTGTGAACTGTGCTGGCATAGCATTCTATGGAGGGCAACAAAATGAGACTCTGTCTCTAAAAGAAGAGCATTCTTTATATCATCCTTCCTATCACTTACTTTAAAAATGTACATAAACCCAAGAAGGGAAAGATAAGCTACTAACATAAGCTACTAACCGTTTGTTGCTGATTAAATTATTAAATCTTTTTCTTTTTCATATCTTGGGAGGAAATATAGGGCTTTTTAATGGTTCGTGGTCTCCTGTGTATTGTAGGAAGGTGGGTAGGAAGGAACCATGTGTATGGGAGTAATATCCCAAAAGGTATAAAGGGTGCGAAAAAATAAGAACATTTTATCCCTATGTTTTATGCAATCTGAGGGAGTTCTAAAACCAAATACTATGTTATTCTTTCCCAAGGCCTCAACACTTTTGCTTCTCTGATGCTGCAATGTTTACAGTTACATCTGCTCACCCTTCCCAGTTGTTCTATGGGAATGAGTCTAGCTGGGATCCAGATAGAGAAGAGGGCAGAACTTCCTTCCTTCGCTCCTTCCTTCTTCCTCTCTTCATCACCCACTGCCACCGTCCCACACTGTAACTGTTGCTCTTCTCCTTCTGCCTCATTCTCAGACATTCCTTCCCTCTAAAATTGTCTTGTCTACTTCATTCTGCCTTCCATCAAAGCTTACTTTGTAGATTCTTTCACTTGTTTTTATCTAAGAAAGAACATAATAATAATAATAAGCGAGGTCCACTGATGAGCTGAGTGGCATTGAGCAAGTCCTTTATCTTCTTCAAACTTTGGTTTCCCTATCCCCAAGTCATGGGAAATAAGTTGTGCTTTAAAAGGTCTATTTTAAAGAACTTATTAGAGAATGTGGGGAATAGTGTTCTTGTTGTTTATGTCCCTATGGGAAGGAGAGAGGATACCTAAGTTTTACCCTCTCTTGGGTTCCAGTTCATGGAAATCACAGAGACAAGGTGCTGGTAACCAAATGGGAATCAGAGGTCACAGAGAATCATGACCTTGTGGAAAGAATGAGTAGCAGTAGCTGGTAAGGCCTCTTCCTCCCTCCCTGGCTATGACACTGTTGGGCCCATTAGCTGTGAACTGGAACAAACAGTAGAGAAATAACTTGCTCTGCTGGAGTTGGGCCTCACCTTGTTTGCTTATCAAGAGCAGCCTTTAGAAAGTTCAAGTCCAGAGAGTCATCAAAGAGTGTAGAGCCTTTGAAGTCAAGCCTAAGCAAGTTTAAAAACTTGAATAGTGACCATTAATCCTATCCTCCCACTTTTCCCAGAGAGGTGGTCCAATGAGAGGTGACCCTTGTGACTCAGGGCAGCCTCTTCTTCCACCAGGAGGAACAGACATCATCAGCATGTCCCCAGTGGGCAGATGCACTGCTGCCTTTATCTTTCAGGAGAAAGAGGAAGTTAAGAGAAGAACGCAAAGCTTCTTTTCCCAGAAGTGGCATTTAGCTATCTCATCCTAAAAGTAGGACTGTGGCAAAATTTTTATGCTTCAAATTTTATCACTTCTAAGGAATGCCTGTGGCTATTGTATGTAGGTAAAGGCAGCTGCCTGTTTTCAGTTCAGTATGTTGTGAACATGAAAAGGTGGTGATGCACAGTTATCTAGACACATTTCTTATTCCTCCCATAGTCTTAAAAGCTCCTGGCCTGTGAAAAGGATAAATAACTATGTAACATACTTACATTCCCCCAGATAACCTGAGCATACATGGTACACCACATACTCATTACTTAGTAATGAATACATATGTGAATAATACTCTGCTCATGTGTAAACTAGACTGAGGCTGAGGAAGACCATTTCATTTGTCTGGCATCACAGAATGAGTCAAGAAAAAGTAGAAATGAGAGCCCAGGTTTCTTCACAATCAGCCATTTTAACTTGACACTTAAGGCTAAAGGAACAGAAAATGAATCAGGAAATAGGAAAAAGCAGACACAGATGTCAGTTAATATTGAAATCAAAATCATTCTACAGGCCAGGTGTGGTAGCTCACTCCTATAATCCTAGCACTCTGGGACACTAAGGCAGGAAAATCCCTTCAGCTCAGGAGTTTGAGATCAGCCTGAGCAAGAGCAAGTCTCCATATCTACCAATAACAGAACAATTAGCCAGGCATAGTGGCACATTCCTATAGTCCTAGCTACTTGGGAGGCTGAGGCAAGAAGATCCCTGGAGCCCAAGAGTTTGAGGTTGCTGTGAGTTATGGCACAACGACACTCTACCAGGGTGACAGAGGGAGACTCTGTCTCAACAACAAACAAACAATAACAAAAATGCTACACATTGGCCCAGGTGAGTCTTTTTACCCCGTTCCTGCTGTAATCTAATGTAGCTCCCTGAAAATATCATTTTACTTAGGAGAACTTTCTGCAAGGAAATGGCAGCAGGGGCCTGCACCTGGCAGTCATATATCATATACCTAAAGAGTGAATGAAATGTTTAATAACTGTGTTGTGAAAATGAAGCTATGTAGCTTAAAACTAAATTCCTGCTGGCGCTGCTCACATCCACCTGATGCACACTGCTTCCCATCTCAGAGCTCCAGCCCGTTTTTATTTCCTCTGCTTAGAGGGTCCTGCTGAGGAGAGAACATTAAAACCAAAGTGATGTTTATTTAATTAGCTGTATATTGGTGTAAGGACATTTATTCCGCTCATCATCATCCAGCATTCTACCAAAGGGTCACTTGAAACACTTCTCCAACAGGCACCCTGGGTAGGGGGAATTCTGTAGTGGTTTCAGATTGAGCATTTGCAAGTTTAAATTTTTCAATTAACCATGGATCATGTAAAGTCACAGAAATGTAATACCACTTATTTCTAATTAAATGTGTGTTGTTGGAAATACAAAGGTGATACAAACCTCACTGATGTTATAGCTTTTCATTGATAATTTTAAGTGAAATGATAGACCATTTACTTTCTTTAAAGTATTGGTTTAAAACCTAGTTATTGCAATTTGAGGAAAGCATTCATTTACTGTACATTTCTTTGGACTCAATGGGTCAACTAATTTGTCTTAAACCTTTAGGAGAAACAAGAAGTCCAAACGTAAAGTAAAGTTGCAGGTAGAATAGCTATACCCCCTTGTATAATATTTATGTCTAGTAATTTAAAGATTAAATTGTTTAATCTTTCTAAAGGTGAAAAAACCAAGAGTCAAAGAAATTAGGCTATTGAACCAATGTCATAAAACTAAGTAGGATTGTGTCTCCTGAGTCCTACGCCAGACGATTTCCTCAACATTTGGATATTTGAACACCCATTCTGCATTTGAAATTCATTGTATAAGATCACACAGAGTTTACTGTCACACAAACACACACACACACACACACAAATAATACAGGACATCAAAACCTTTTATTATGGAGATCAGCTTCCTTTTAGGGTGCAGAACCTGCCTTTTCTCAAAGCCTGTCTACAAAGCAAAGGGCAAATCTTCCAATTTCTCAGATCCTCTTCTTACTAGCTGCCACCTTCAGGTTCACTCATCTTCTTCTGTCCAAATGAGGTAGGTTTTCTTGACCCCATTCTGAAAGTTATTTCTCATATTTGAGAGAGAAGTCAGAGAATCTTAACTGCCGGGTTAAGATTACGTTAAATTAGCAGCTGGGAGCCCAGGAAGAGCTTCTTTTAATTTCTGTCCTTTCTTTTATTTTGCTTTGATACATTTCCCTAATAAAGCTCGTAGAAGCTTCATGGAAATTGTTTATGTTTAAATCAATTATCACTGCAAGTGCAGTTCTCCAAAGTGAGGAAATAAATACAAAGCCTTCTCTATAGGAACAACCTGGTTATAATAAGGTAGAAAAAGCTATAAGAACATTCTACCATTTCTCGATATGAAAGAACAAGAGTTTGACACCCTAAAGTATTTTTTATTTTCCCTAATTGCTGTTGTTTTCATTATTTCTTTACCAGAGTGGGCTGGTGTCTCTTATACTGCGTCAAAATGGTACAGAACAAAGTAGAGGTTATCCTGCCTTATGGCAGCCCATCAGAGAGAAGGAGCTGCCCAGGTTGGGTGAGGTCAGGGATGCAAGAAAAAAGTTGACTTTTAACCTGGATTCTGAAAGCAGTGAAGAAAAGGCTAGAGGCAAAGCCTTCTTTGCAGTTGAAATATAGGAACGAATGAAATATAGAACAAATAGTCTTTCAACAGTAGCAAGCCAAGGGAAGCTGAGAGGTCCCACAGTGGTTCCCACTGTCCTGTTCAGGTTAGACCAAGATCTGGGCCTCTCCCATTAATTCCAACACTGAGTGATGACGCTTCATTCTTGCTTGGTATTATACACCCTGAAAATAGTCATTTTTAAAATAAAGATGTTTATTTTGCTTGAATGGTATAGGAGATGAATTCAGAATTTAGGCTTTTGGAAAAGCTATTGGTCAGGCCTCAGGACTGAGGTAAATAATTAAAAGCTTGCTTCATAGCCCAGGGAAGACAAGAGGGACAAAATCAGGAAAGAAGCCAGTTACACTTAGTGAGCTACGAGTGAGTAAGTAAAGGAAGAAGCACAGCTTGGTGAACTTGAAGGGACCAGGTGTCATCACTGACTAGGCCTAAAACATTAAAATTCTGAATTTATGCAAATACAAATATAATGTAGGGATGAGGTTATGCACACCCAGGAACATGGCGTCACCTTTCCAAAAAAAGATGTTTTCATGAACACCTTTGTTTTTTTTGTAGAGACAGAGTTTCACTTTGTTGCCCTCAGTAGAATGCCGTGGTGTCAGACGGCTCACAGCAACCTCCAACTCCTGGGCTTAGGTGATTGATTCTCTTGCCTCAGCCTCCCAAGTAGCTGGGACTACAGGCGCCCACCACAATGCCCGGCTATTTTTCTGTTTTGCAGTTTAGCCAAGGCCGGGTTTGAACCTGCCACCTTCGGTATATGGGGCTGGCACCCTACTCGATGAGCCACAAGCACTACCCAAAACCTTTGTTTTAAGACATTTATCCTCCTCTATATAGGGCAATTTTGAGACAAAAATTACATAATTGGTTGTTAATAAATCTTTCCAATGCAGTTTCCTTCAACTTTTTTTCTTTTTTTTTTTTAATTACCCCTCTTTTAAGAAAAGAAACGAGAAATATCTAAGGCCATAGAGGGCACCAGGCAAATTCTGCTAATAATGAACTCTGGGGAACTGTTCAAATTCTTTTCCTCTACTGGAACTTTATTGAAATTCATTCTACTTTGATCTCTTGATCTCCAAGGACCCCAGTATTCTCTCCAGCAAAACAAAGAGAAGGTCACCAGATGAGCACGTGAGCCCTCAAGGTTCCAGCATTCTAAATGTCTGTGCTTCTGTGAATATTCCTTGAAAAAAGGCAGATCTCTGGCATTTAAACAGTCTGTGAGGTCTTTGAGCCAAGATGGTGTCTTCAGTTCCTTCTCTAAGGCTCACAGTGTCTCAAACACTCATTCAACAGTCCATACATTCTGAAAGTATAATTGAGCCTGAGCACTAGAGAAAATCAATTATTGTAATGACTTTGTTTCTAATGGATTTGAGTGGTGGTATTCTCTGGGCATGTCTGTGCTTTATTGTGATAATAGAATATAATATTCTAATAATATTATAACACATCATACACACAGTGCAATATACTCAAGTTCTTGGGTTTGGGGCAACAAGTACAGCATAAGAATACGTTTCTACAGTAATAACTATAGACCATGCCCAAGAATTCAGTTTCTCTACAAGTAAAACTGCCAGTGTCCAGGGGAGTATTTTGAAGGTGAGTGTAGTCATGTTGAGCAATGAGATAGGTAGTATTATTTCCACGATGTGTTTTCAAAATGTCATTGTGGTACTTTGATTTTTTCTGCCCTTGGGCATCTTCACATGTTGACTCCGAATAATAAAAATTATCAGGATGGTTTTGAAAATTAAATATTAATAATATCTCTTTGAGCAGGTTACTAGATATTGGCCTCTTTAAATAGATAATCTCATTTAATTCTCACAAATTATTATTATGCTTTTATTTTACACAGGCCAACGCAGCTTTAGTTGACAAGCGATCGCACAGATCTGAACACAGCCTGGACTTACTGTAAATCTCAAATTCTCCTTTGCTATGTTATTTTGCCTAAACTGAAACTGAAATTATTGACATAGATCCAGACCTTAGTTAGTACTCAGTAAACATTATTTCTTTCTCTTAAGAAAATGATTCATGTTTCTCATCTCTATTATTCTTATCTGAGCTACTAAAAACATAAGATCACCCTCTAGTGAAAAATCATTTCCATTGCAGACTTTTGATCCCTGAAGATTAAGAGGGGGAAGGTCCAAATAAGAAGGAATTACATGTAAGGCCATGGTATGGGAAGAGTGCTTATGTAAGGATTTATTAATGATAGTGACCAGCATCTAGTAGATGGCTGGTTAATTAGATTTTATTTGCATAATTTCTTTTCCAATCAAATGACTCCTATTTTTCTGATTGTAGATTAACCTCTGAACTTTAATAACTAGAATTCTGTTTTCCAAAGTATAGTCAAAACAACTTTTCTTTGCCAAAATGTAGGCTTCTCATTAGGACCATTAGGACTTAAACATCATCACCAATAGTAGATGAGAACTGAGGAAGACTTCCTTTTATGACTTATTCCAACACCTTTCTGCTGAACACTTGGTTATAACAACAAAACGTCTTCTGAGGTGTACTAGATGACTCAATAAAGCCTTTATTAAAGTTTTATTTTGGGCTATTGGGTCAAAGGTGTATTGCTACTCCAAGCTAAACAGGATTTATAAGGTAAATTTCAGGCTCCAAAAGAAAAGGCAGCCCTTGTTTATAGTAGACAGAAGTATCAAATACTTGATACTTGGCAGTTCCTCAAATGATTTTCATGAGCAGTAGAATGTCTCTTATTGACAGATGCATAATGATCAGGACAGAATTATATCTTGTTTTCTTCTGGAAGGGAATTAGAAATATTCTATCCAGTTAGCCATGAAGAACTTTGTTTTTCTGAAATATTTAATACTTATTTGTAGACCAGAACCACCATATTTTCTAACTCCACAAATCTCCTTTGGTTCTATTATGCAACTTAGGGCTCATTTAGTGGTTTAGCACAAGGTTTTCTAGCCCTTAACTAAGACTGGCACTAAATAAGCTTGCCTAACACTTTATAGGGTGTGATGAACAGTCCAGCGCTCCCGCAGTGTGATTTTGAAATCTTCTAGAAATTACATGTGACTGGCAGAGGTGCATCTGGAAAAACCTAATCAGAATTTGTCTTCCATTTAGTGGAAATAAAACGAACCCATTCATTTTGTCAGAATTCATCTGTACTTTACAGAATGAACAAGAACCTAAAATCAATGCTAGCACACTGGATGTGGCATCAGGACTTGAGAAATTGTTCCCAAGGAAGTTTTGTGTATTACTTTGATCACTCTGTGTCTTCTATTTCAGGGCCCACTCTTCCTAAGACTCACATTAAAACAGCCTCTCTTGGGTTGGCTGGAAAAGCAAGATCCCCTTTGCTTCCTGTGTCTGTGCCAACAGCCCCTGAAGTGTCAGAGGAAAGTCACAAACCAACGGAGGATTCAGCCAATGTAAGGGCACCTCTGAAACTCACCCTTCATCAAGGGAAGCATGGACTGGTGCTGTGTAATACCATCTAAACCAATCAGCACTCTCCATTCACTCTGTGTGATACTATCTAATTGAATCAGTACCTTCCCTTCACCTGTGCAATACCATCAAACCAATCAGCACTCTCCATTCCCCTGTGTAATACCATCTAAACCAATCAGCGCTCTCCATTCACCCTGTGTAATACCATCTAATCCAATCAGCACTTTCCCTTTACCTTATGTAATACCATCTAAACCAATCAGCACTCTCCATTCACCCTAGACCATCGCTGTTCTTGCTTTTATTTGTTTTGGTCTGTTTTCCTGCTCTCGAATATGAAGAGAACAAATTTAATGGAAAACAAAATATATTAGCATTAGTTACATAAAAATTATTAATGTTTAAGAACAATCTTAGAAATATACCTACAGACAATGATAAAAAGCATGATTTTTCATCCATGTTTACTGTAGATGTATATAGATATTCCCTTTCAATGTAGTGAAATACCTTGTCATTCATGATAAAAGGATATAATTATTTTTATTTCTGTTTTTCTTTTGAGGTTTTTTAAAAGATGGTCTTGCTATGTTGCCTAACTTGGAGTGCAGTGGTTATCCACAGACATAACCATAGTTCACTACAGCCCAGAATTCCTAGGCTCAAGTGACCCTCCATTCTCAGCCTCCAGATAGGAGCCCACTGTTGCCTGCCTTGCCTCCACACCCAGCTTATGTAATTATTCTTTAAAATGAAAAACACAGGGACAAAAAGCAACATTTTAAAGGGTTTTAGGAAGTCTTCATAGATGTTACTTTTGAAACTTATTAAAGGGAGAGTATCAATGTCTTTATATAGTGATCAAGAAAATGCCATGAAGGCTATCTGTAACAGTATGATCAAAATATTTCTGACTATATATGAAGCACATTGTGCCCCATGATTGCACCAATATACATAATTATGATTCAATAAA